>CAUYRT010064778.1:0-57441 GCA_963574885.1 Lepilemur ruficaudatus
ATGAAGTTTGTTGTCTAATTTTATCAACAGGTATTTTTACTTTTGTGGAGGTATTTATATACGTGTAGCATGAAGAATTAGTTATAACACACACGTATTTGTTTTGTTAAAAAATAGTCAAGTGTAATGTGATTATCAAGAACCATTAAAGTTAGTGTCTAAAGATTTAAAAAAATAAAATAAAATAAAAAAAAAATAAAAAAAAATAAAAAAAAAAAAAGGCCTTGTTGCAGTCTCGGATGTCCGGGCTGGGTATAGAAGCAGAAGGTTAGGTGCTACCGAGGCTCGTCCACTTAGCACCGAGTGACCTTGAGCAGCGCCTGTGGCTTCTGTAAACATCAATAATAATGGCTCATCTGTGGGAATAAATAGTATAATGATTATACAAATACTAAAATGCGAGGTGTTTCTTGATGTCTTCAGGCCAGCCTTCTCGCATGGGGATACATCTCTGCTTTTAATGAAAAGCATTAGGAAAACTGGACTCAATAGGAAGACATGAGTATTACAAATACTCTATGGGAGGCGATTCTCCTTATGAACATAGAGAAACACCCAACCTGCCACAAAGAAGAAGGGGTGAGGGGATTTGGTCCCTGCCACACCTATCCTACTCATCCCACCCTGGCCACAAACTGGAAAGAAAAGACAAAATGATGCCAAATGACCACATGACATCAGAGAATTAAGGAAGTGGCATGTTCTGCTGCTGCCTGACGCCGTCACTGGACGTGGTGCAGGGTTAGGTGAGTCAAGGGCCGCAGGGCTGAGCCCCTTGCCCCGGGGGGTCCTGCAGTGGCCATGAAACCCGTGATCCAGTGTGGAGCCTCTGCCCTGTGCAGACACACGTGCTCAGAGCCCAGTGAGGCGTGTTGGTGGTGGTGTGGGGGTGGGGGCCTTCCTGGGCAGACGTACAGCCGCAGCATCGAGTTCTGCCAACTGCAGGGTCCCCAGAAAAGATTTGAGGAACAGATAAGCTGTGAGGCCTCCCAGCAGCACAATCCCAGAGCCACCCTCCCACTGGGGCAGTCAGTGGCTCCCCATCCACTCTGCCTCTTCCTCCCTTGAGCTCGAAGCCGGCCCCGGGGAGGGCCTTAACCCATGGGTGCCACTCCAGTGTGGCCCAAGCTGAGCAGCAGGAGGCCAGGCTGTACAGCCTCCAGTGGGGAGAAGACTGACCTCCTTTGAGCACCCACGACTGCCAGGTGCTTCTGCTGTGGTTGGGTGCACACAATCCATGACTGCCCACGCCCCACCCTCCCACTCCCATTTCTGGGGAAGCTCCCCCAGAGAGCTCACTGGCCTGAGCCGCCTGTGCTCCAGCGGGTCCCACGGCCCCAGGACCACAGTTGCCCCGGCTGGTCATGCTGGCTCGTAACCTCCTGTGGCCAAAACAGAGGAAGAGGCAGCTGCAGGCAGATATGTGGTGGTCACAGCCAGAGGCCTAGGAGCCCTCACTGTCCTCTGAGTCTTGCTGCCCACAAAGCCACTGCTCCACGCAGGCCCTGTCCACAGTCACAGGCACCTGGGCCTGGAGATAATTTCTCCACCTTGGGGAGGGGAGCCAGGACAGGGACCTGGCCGGACACGCTGGGGCACCCTGAGCACTGAAGATTTGTGTACTTCACCTAAGTTCAGATAAAGCTCAACTTAAAATAGGTTCAAGCAGAGGCTGGTGGTCTGCACACCTGGAATCAGCGCAGCGCTGACCCCACACCCATCCCCAGGGGCACACAGAGACGGTGGTGATGGGGCCTCCTCGGCCGGCATGGCCCTCCCGCTCTCTGCTGCGTCCCATGTGGTTACCAGGGATCCCTCCACATAGCAGGGCCGGGGCGGGAGGCAGGCCAGGGGCTCCTGGCTCCTGGAAGCCCCCGACTGTGACAATGGGAAGCCACAGGGGAAGGTCAGAGCCCTGAGCTGCATGGGGGTCCGCTCTGTGAAATAGGAACACATCGCCAGGGCCTGCCCCGCCATGGGGAGGGGTGCCGGGAGGCCTAAAATGAGATCAGAGATGTGAATGTGCTTGTGCAACCCTCAGCAATGTTTTAAGATGCTTGGTAGGCTGGGCACGGTGGCTCACGCCTGTAATCCTAGCACTCCGGGAGGCCGAGGCAGAAGGATCACTTGAGGCCAGGAGTTCCAGACCAGCCTGAGCCAGAGCTAGACCCCGTCTCCACAAAAAAATAAAAAAATTAACCAAGCATGGTGGCACGCACATGTAGTCCCACTATTGGGGAGGCTGAGGCAGGAGAATCGTTTGAGCCCAGGACTGTTAGGCTACAGTGAGCTTTGATGACACCACCGCTCCTTAGGCTGGGTCACAGAGTGAGACCCCGTCTCAAAAAAAAAAAAAAGAACAAAAGATGCTTGTTGAACTCCCACCAGGTACACGTGTGAATCTCTACTCACAACTCAGAGACGAGATTCCTTACCTGTGAGAACCACGTCTATCCGTGCTAAACCCCGTTAGACCCCAAACTCCTGTCCTCCGTGCTGTCACTCCCTGGGGGATCGCAGCTCACCTTTCTCCTTATTTTTTCCTATCCCCTCAGCTGTGCAGCCCCCGTAGGCCCTTCTTGGCACTGACCAGGTGTTAGTACTCCCTCCTTCCTGTAAGTGCGAGGGAACAGGTACCCAAGTCGTTAGAAACTTCCAGTGGAGGGAGTGGGGCTGTCCACCTCTCCAGGGAGTGAGGAATCTAGTGCCGTGTGTAGGTGCCGCTTGTCAACACAGCCCTGGCCTGGCTCCACTGCGCCCTGAACCCCAGCACCTTCTGGCCCTGGCGGCTCCATCCTGGCCCAGCCCTGCCTGTCTGTCCCATGTCTGGTTGGCCTCAAGGGGCACATCATGGCCCTAAAGACTCAGGGGGGCAGGAAGGGGAGCAAACAGGGACTGGCCGGGGTGGAGCCGGGGTGGTCAAACTTAGCGCTGGTGCAGGTAGGTGGTGGGGTGCTGTTTGAGGGGTCCCACAGTCCTGGGCCCTAACTCCCAAGGTGGCGGGAACCAGAGAATACAGATCAGGCAGTCCAGGAGCGCAGGCTGTGGCCGATAGAGGACCCAGGTCAATCACAGTTTCTGTGGCTGTGTCAAAAAGAGAGACAGAGACAAGTCTGGACAGGCCAGTCACAAGCAGCCTGTCACCATCTATTGGTAGCTGCCAGAACTGCCGGCTGTCTTGGGCAGCTCCTATCTCTGCAAGTGAGCAAGTGGAGAGGCTTCTGTACACTAAATCCGGGTGTGTGATCCTTCCAGAACTCCCAGCCGGTGGATGGGGACAGGAGGAAGCCTCCAGCCCCTGGAGAAGAGCAGCTGGGGGCTTTAGGGAGACAGGCCACCCCGAGGGGGAGGGAGCGGGTGAAAGAGGCAGGCAGAAGTCACAGAGGAGGAGACAGGATGGTGCTCTGCCCTCAGACCAGGAGAGACGGGGCATCACAGCTCAGTCTCTGGGGTCTCTCGCCCTCAACTGGCAGCTGATGAGACCCCGGGGGACTCCCAGTGTCCTGAGGCCGACATCAGGGTGAGCAGGCCATCGCTCCACTTCCGGCCTCCACCAGCTGTTTCAGAGATGGGGAGGGGCTGGGCTGCAGGTTGGGGGTTGGGGAACACCCGACTTGCCTCTGGGACTGGGGACACGGGGACGCACGCCTCCCTGCTCTCTCCTCCCAGCAAGGTTAGGTTCTTCACATAGGCTTTGGGGTCAAGGCACAGCATCCCAAGGCTCCCAGCGGACAGCAACCCCTTTCCAAACATGGGTTTTGGGGAAAGGACTCAAGGTTATGACCTTAAATAATGCCGAGGTCTTTAGCATCTAGAGAATTGGAGGGTAATGGTTTATTGTGGGTTGTTTTGGGGGTGAGAGTGTATGTGGGGGTTCAGAATGTAGGAGAAATAGCAGGGCGCTGGAGTGGGGGGGGTCTGGGGTGGAGCAGAAAGAGACGTAACCCAGACACAGCTTCCCACTGACCGTGTTGGATTTCGGGACGCTGGCAGGGGTCTCGAACCTGAGCCACCTTCCCAGCCTCCTTCCCCCTTTTCCCCACCCCATTGCACCCCGAGATTCTTAATTGCCAGGAGCCCTGGCAGGGTACCCACAGCCTGAAGAAGAGGGAGGAGGGGAGGGTGCCACAGGGGGAGGAAGGAGGTTTCAGATCCTGGACAGCGCTTAGGAGGGGCTGGAGGGAGCCAGGTGGCGATTCTAATTCAGGAAGATACTCTCCAACCCTGGGATGGCCGAAACTCTCCGAGGAGAAGGAAGGGGTCCCTGCCTCCTCCTGGATCAGGCCCAGAGCGTAGGCTCTGAAAATGAATGAATGAAGGAATGAAAAATGCTGAGAATGATTAAAAGCATGGACTCTGGGTCTCACTGCCCAGCTTTGGATCCCAGCCCTGCCTCTGATAAGCTATGTGACCTTGGCTGAGTTACTAACCTCTCTGAGCCTCAGCTTCTCCACCTGCAAAATGGAAATAACGCTGGCACCACTCCCTGTGTCCACGCTTCTTGAAGGATTGGGGCTGTTATCTCTGTTGCTATTACGTCACCACCGCGGCCTTGCTCACAGCGAGGACAACACAGTGGGCTGCAGCTCGGGCCTCGTCTCACCTATCCAAAGAGCAGAAGAGCCTCGTCCTCGCTCCTCTATGAGCGCAGCCTCCTCCCTTCCGGCTTCCCTCCTCTTCCTTCTGCCCGCCTACTGTCCCCAGCTCCCTTTCCCACCAGCGAGAGCCACATCTTTCAAAGCCTCCCCCCCTGTCCCCACCAGACCTTGTCCAGGGACCCCTACCCCATCCCCAGGCAACCTCACACATGGGCCCAGGACGTGTCCCTCCAGGTCTCGCCAAGACCTAGGACGCCACCATACTCCGTGCGCGGCCCCACCAGGGGGCGCTCCGTGTACAGGTGGCTGCATCTGTGCGACGACTACTCAACGGCTGCCTCTGTTGCACCAGGCGCTGGGCCCAAAGATGGGGACGTGAAGATAAAAATACCACAACGTCTCCTTTCCAGGAGTTCATGGTTTAGCGGGAAACACGTAAACAAAGACGGGAAGACAAAGCATCGCCTTAAAAGGTGAGAATTGCTGCTGACGTCAGGGCAAAACCCCCAGCAGCCTGGTAAGGAGGTGACCCTTCTATCAGACACAGGGAAACGGCAGGGACAAGTGGCCCGGGGCTTCTGGACCCCAGCGCCCCGCCCTCCTTCTCAGCCCACTTGATCTCTGTTTCTCTTGAGGAATTCTGGGAGGAGAGTGGGCGGAGCCCTTGGAAAATATAGGAAAACATCTGGCCTGTCCCCAGGTGGACCCTCAGGGTGTTGGGGGACCACAGCCTTGGGTTGTCCGACTCTTCCCTCTTTTACACCCCTCACCTCCCACCACAGTCCCCTCCCACCAAAAAAGTGAGGAATGGATCATTGAGAAGCCATCCCGGTCACTCGATCACTCAGCTCCTTCCCCTGACCCCCCAGGCAGCCCTAGAACAGTGGACAGTGAGGTCAGGGGTGAGGACGGTATTAACCTATCTCTGTCTCTCCTATGGCAGAGGGTCCGGAGCTCTGCTGACAGTGACAAACACCAGGGGTCCTGGGTAAGAAGACAGATTCTGGGGCCGGCCCCAGACTGACTGAATCAGCATTCTCTCGGGCTGGGGCCTGGGAATGGGTCATTCTAACAAATCCCTCCAGATGATTCCCGCAATCCTACAAGTGCAGAAAACCCTACCACACAAGAGTTAGGAGGAGACCTGGCACTCTACAGGTGCTCAGCAGTGGTGGATGGGGTGGGGTAGGTTAGCCTAGGGTGGGACGGGACAGAGCTGTGCATGGCACAGGGTAGGCAAATCATAGATTAGTGTCGGATGAAATGACTCAGTGGGAGTGAGCTTAAAGAGTCTGCCGGTGCCTGCACTGGGGGTATGAAGACTGGAAGCTCCCCAGCTTCCCCTAAATAATCTCTGCATCCCTCTCGGGTTCCTGGAGGTCTAGGGCGTTAGGGTGAGTGCCCCATCTAGAAGGAGGGCCCTGGAGTCCAAGCGGAGAATTCAACGTGGTGGGCAGCCAACAGTGGAATCTGGCCGGGAGGCCAGCTCGGCTGGGCAGGGAGCACTGAACGGCTGGTGCCTGGATGCTCCGCCTTGGCCATGACTTTCATGGGGTGACCTGGAGGGGCCAGAATGCCAAACATGAGCCCAGTGTATTGGTAGCTCCAGTTTTCAGATGAGGAGACTGAGGGGAGGTCAAGGGTGCTGCCCGAGGTCGTAGAGCTGTAACGGCTGGGATCTGAACCCGTGGTCCTGATTTCTGAGACACACTCTCTCTGCTCTGCAGAGCTGCCTCCTGTTTTGAGGGCCATTGGGTCTCTGGTCCCCACGTCCTCCCCTGAGGGCACTGGTGTCCCTCTCTCTGTCTCCCGTACCATAGAGGGACCCGCCACCCAGCCTCTGCAGATCAGCAACCTTCCCTCAAGGAGGATGAGGTCAGAGCGCTGCACGCTGGCGCAGATGCTAAATAATTCATGTGGCTGCTGTGATCAGGGCTGCAGCTTCCTGGAGAGCCCAGAGTGGAGACAGCAGACAGGAAACAAAGTCTGGTCACCGGCACCTGTGCCTGACCTTGGCATGTCCTCCGGGGCTAGGGAAAGGGTTAGCCTTGGTGAGAATGGGTTGGGGCTGACAGACCCTTCGAAGCTACATTGCCTCGGGCAAGTCACTCAAGCTCTGTCCTGTCTTGCTCTCACTGCCAGCAGAGGGGCCGATGCGTGTGCTTGGGGCCTCAGAGAGCCTTCCGGGCATGGCACTTGGCAGGTCTCCCTCAGAGCCATCGACCATCGCCAGCCCCAGCTCGCCTTTCTGTGCACTGAGTATGTCACCCAGTGGGCTGTCCCCGCTGCCTCCGCCAGCCACGTCAGGCAGCAGCAGGGCTACTATGGGGTTGTCCCCCTCCCAGCCTTGCCCCTGCACACATCTTGTATGGGGGTCACTGGTCTCTGGCCTCAGCTGGTTGAGAGCTCAGTGTTTTTTAAAAGCCTGGTTTTTCCCCTTTAAAAGAAATCCCCAACCAAGAAAAAGGTTAATTGGAGTCAAACAGCCTTTGTTAGTGTAGAAGGCAAGGGGTCTGGGCACGGGTGATGGGGGAGATATAGATTAATAAATCCCAGAAAAACTCTTCATGAACACACAGGAATTCAGTGGCAGTAATCCCTCACAAACGAAGGTTAAAGTCATTTAATTCGGATTGGTTGTGAAGTCCAAATTCTGCTTCGAGCTGCGTGGTTTGACAGCGGCGGGTGGCGTTGGCCAGATGACGATGAACCTGCAACAGCTTCTTGCTCTTTCTAGTTCTCTTCCGTGCAAGGCTGCGATGCAGCTCCACCACCTCGCTCCTCCTAAAACCACACCTATCTTCTGCACTTGGCCGCGGCCAGAGTGAGCAGGGAACGCCACTGGGGACTCCCGAATCCAGGCAGACCTGCACCTCCTAGGAGCCCAGCCCTCCCGAGTCTCCCCTGCAGACTCGGGTTCGAATCCACGTTCATTGCAGGCTGCACCCTCTGGCTGCCTGGGCTGCCAGGGACTCTGTGAAACTACCACCTGGAGAAGCGGGATGGTGGCTTACTCCCTGTAAGGGACTTAGGCTGCTGAGCTAGGGAAGGGCAGTGAGGTGCACAGAGCTCCCCTTCCCTTCCACGATGGGGAAATAATTCATGGAATTAATTCATGGAATTGAGCAACAGACAATGCGGGGGGTCACACTTGGGAGCACAGTCCTACTCTGCAGGCACTGCTCACCCAATTTAGCTTTGGGAAAACACTCCAGTGACAAAGGCAGGCTGCTGGGGCCAGGAGGGTGGCACTGGAGAGCTGCTTGTCCTCAGCCTCACCTGGGTCCCTAGAGGTGATGCTGGGCTGAGGACTGAGCTCCAGGGGTACACGGGGGGTGGGGGGGGCCCTTGGGTAAATAGCTCTGTCTGCTACCCACAGGTAGGACCCACCCAGCCAAGAGGATGCTGCAGAGATCACCTTCCCGCAAGCCTGGAGCTGTGTCTATCTCTGTCCTTGGTGCCAGCACCATGCAGGTCCCAAGAATCCCCACTACCCCCCGCCTTCCCTGGGTGACCGTCAGGACCCTCTGGAGCAGGTCCTAAGGCCAAGGACACAAGAGGCTCCTCCAGTGGTGAAAGCAGCAGCAGCAGCACGTCCAGGCGTCCCAAGAATATCTGCTGCCCGCGGAGAGGTAGGAACCTGCACGTCTGCCCATCAGGACACAGCACAGTCTTTAGTCCGGGGTCCCCCTTGCCTGAGAGGCCTCCCACAGCCCACAAGTCTCAGTCATGGGAGAGGCCTAGACCCCAGTTCAGCTGCTCCAGGACTCCGGGCTGGCGCTGAACGTGCAGCCTGGACTCCCACCCCGTGTCTCCTAAGGGAGCCCCCCCAGACCCTGGACAGAGAAATCCGGTGGCCACAGCAAGCCCCTGTGGTGGCCCAGAACCTGTGCGATGTAGGTGCTTCAGCGCTGACATTTGCCCCTGCCCCAGGAGCCACCTTCCACACCAGCTGGGAAACCAGAAGCAGACAAGGCAGAAGGCCCAGGGAGGATGTCTGCGGGCACATAAACGGTGCCGAGCCACCGTGCCCGCCGACCCCAGCGCCTTCGTGGTTGTCCGTGAGGTAGTGCTGGAGGAAGACAGCTTCCCTGGTTGGGAGCAGTGCGGGTGTCCTGGTCCCAGACAGCGAGGGCGGCTGGGAGCAGAGATCAGGCAGGGCCAGAAACCCCGGTTGTCAGTGGGACAGTTGGTGGGAAGGTGGGGAGGACTCGGGGTGATGGCAGGAAGGGGATCGCCTGCCAGAGAAGCACCCCAAGGGCTCAGATCCGGGACCCAGAGGCCGTGAAGAGAAGCAGTATGTGTCCAGGCCTCCGGCGGGGCCCTGCCCCTGTCTCAATGGCCTTCCAAAGCCTGGGTGGTGGCAAGAGGCCTTGAAGAGAAGGGCAAGAGCCAATTTCTGTCATGACTTGGTTCACAAGACTCACAGAGGAGGAGATCTGCCTGGGTGCAGGCTGGGACAAGCTGATGCCGGACATCAAAAAATGGCCAGGGCAGGAAGGTCCACAGCGTCAAGACAGGGGCCTGTCATTCACAGGAGAGATGATGGCCACCTGGAAGAGCTGGCCATGGGGACACAGGGGCTGTGATTTGGTGGCATGGGGGTTCGGGGGGAGATGGAGGCAGGCTAGGGTTTGCAGACCACTCCTTGTAGCTGCAGCCACTTGGGGACCAGGAGGTTGGGCTGGGCAGGAAGGGGGTGGCCCTAAGGCCTCAGCCACACACTCAGGGCTTCACAAGGTCCCCACTCAGTCCACTGCTTCAGCCGGTGGCCTCCAGTCCCTCCCAGCTCCAGTGACAAGGACGGGAGAGGTGCTGGGCCCTGCCCAGCCTGGGTACAGAGTAATGAGGACATCAGGGCGACGTGCGGTCCAGGGAAGAGGGCTTCTACCATCTTGTTTTACTTTGCGGGGACTGAGCCTAAAGTAACCAGAAAGAACAAGAGTCAAAGGGGACCACCCAGGGCCCAAGTGGCTGGCTTTTACTAAAAAGAAAGGGTTTCCATTCCCAGGAGGCTGGTACAATCTGAACACAGAAGGAGAAGCCTGGGAGAAGTTTTATTTTTGTCCAGCAACCTTTCTTCTCTCCCTCTCAACAAAAACATTTTTTTCCCACTACAACTGGTGTCAGAAAATAGCTTCTGACTAGCTGGGGAGAAACGTTCCCAAGCCTGGAAGGAACAGGCTCCCCGGGGCAGGCTTGGCAACCAGTGTCCAAGGGTCAGGACACTGCTGTCTCATCCGCATGGCCCAAAGCACAGCCCCTGGCACTGGCCGTCCCAGGGTGGACCAAGAGGAAAGGCTGAAGATGTCAAAGTCTTGGGACAACCTGGCCAGTCTTAGCCTGGCCACCTAGACCTCTCTGGGTCAGCCTGCTTACCTCGAAAAGGTGGGGGAGATAATGAGCCCTAAGGCCCTGGCTAACCCTACCATGGCATGATTCTGGGATTCCGAGTCTAGAAGAGAATACCACTCCCACCCTCCTCCGGCTTCACATGAGCCCACCAGGAAAGGCTTCTGTTTGCCGTAAGGTAAGAGCCAAAGGGCACTTTGATTACCACCCAGGAATGAAACCAACCAGGACCTGGCCAGCCCTTTCCACCTTTGTCAACCCACTCTGTCAACAACTCCAGGTCCTCTCTGGGCCTTTCTCTTCCCCTCACTACACAGCGAGATCTGTAGCCTGGAGCAGAATGGCTCTCACCTCATCCCCCAGGGGACCTTAACTATCGGTCCCCCCAAAGGAGCTGAAACTAGTTCATCTTCCTGTACACACGGAATTGTCTGCTTGTGGGCCCACCTTCCCTGTTCTGTCCCCACAGCCACTGGAGGGGACTCCAGAGAAAACGTGCTCCAGACATGCCCAGATACGGGATTGCATGGCAGGCATCGCTGAGCCCAGGTGTTCGTTCTGGCCACACACAGCACAGACAGAGGGTCCGCTAAAGAATGCTTTGCTGGGTAGGGGCAGTGGCTGCTTGGTGGCACAGAAGGAAAATCCCACAGCAGCATTAAATGAGAGCTGGATTTGGAGGGAGGAGAAGGAGGCATCGGCTATAGGCCATGGGAGAGCAGAGGCTCATCGGAAACCAGGATCCCAGAGCAAGAGTTAATAAAGCAGAAACACGTTTATTAGGCACCCTTGATCCTCACAGAGGAGCAAGATCCAGGCTCAAAGCGCCCATGAAATCTCCCGAGGTTGCAGAATCTCCAGCAAATGCAGGTGCGGACCGGCCACCATCCCAAGAACAACACTGTCTGGCCAGAGCATGACTGCCGAGGTGACTCTGGCATGAAGCCGGAGACTCCACAAACACTGAGTAGTGGGTGGGGGCACCCAGGACACCCACCCGGATATTGGCAGAGGGAGGACCTCACGGCTTGGACGACAAGCTGCCCTGGGCCAGCAAGGGGGAGGGGGAGCCTGGGAGTCCCTTGCCCAGGCCAGGTCCTGAGGGCCCTCCCCAGATCCGCCCGTCTCTCCTGGCTGCCACTGACTCAGTCCCACACGTAGGGGTTTCTAAAGACCTGAGAGTTCTTGCTGTCTTTCGACGGTGTGGCCGCCTGGTGGCTCTGGGCCGAGTACATGTCTTCAGCCCGCAGAGTTGAGTTGGCACTGCCCATCACCTGGCTGTTGGCTGTGGCCCGTGGGAGGATGATGTCGTAAGCTCCTTCGGACTGGAAGGAAGGACAGGCAGTCTCACAGTCAGGGGCTTCGGGAGCCAGGTTCCGCCAGGGCGGATGCACAAACACTCTGCTTCCTGCAGGGCTGTGCCTGCCAGCTCCCTCTCCTCGGCCCCTCTGCCCCTCTGGCGGGGACCCAGCAGCGGCCTGGGATGGCCGACTCCACTTCTGGAAACGGGGGCTGACCTTAAGCCCTTATCTTACCCTGTCTCTGGGCATGGGAACAGAGCCCTTGGTCAGCTTAGGTGGTCCTGGGGATTCACAGAGAGGGTCCTCTTCTCATCCCCCCTCCCCCGCTGCCAATTCCTTAGGGAAACCTTGAGGCCAGTGGAGGCCAAACCTTAAGCCACACTCAGCCAGTCCTGCCTGTCTGGTAAAGCTCCCAGCTCCTTCCCCCTGTAATCTTTCCCCAGGTAAACCAAATGTCACTACAATACCCAACAGCATCTAGATGCTGGTTTTCCTGGCCAAGGACACCCTGCCGTCAGGCCCTGGGCAGGCCCACACATCTCTGGCTAAGAGTCTAGGCTAGCCAACTTGATTTGGAGTCTTAAAATCCAAATTCTCTGCCTCGAACCTGGTCTTGCTGATATGTGGGTGAGAGACATTGGCTGTGGGTGGAGAGGGTCCTGAGGCACCTGTCCCAGCTCCTACCTGGAGGGAAGGTGAATTCCTGGCCCCAGCTGCCTCATCCCTATGGGAGAGAGCTGCCACCAAGCTTCTGTAGCTCCAGGGTCCCAAACCAGCCCTTGATCCAATCAGATCCAGTTGGTCCTCCTGCCTGTTGAGACCTCCTACTCCTGCGTGGCCCCTGGAATATCTAGACCAGTGGCCTCAGGCCTGGGTGTACACCAGTATCACCTGGACCCCTTGTTAAGTTATGCCCACTTGTAGCATCCCCTGCCCCCTCCAGTGGTGGGCTGGTAACTGGGACGGCGGGAGGGAGCCCTGACTTGCAGTGTTTGCAGATCTGCGTTGGGCAGTCATGCCCAGGGTGGCAGATGTCAACTACCAAGGTGACATCATGAAGGGATGCTCACAACTGGCTCCACCCCGCCTCTGGTCCCACCCCATCTGCATTTTGAGCAAGTTCCCAGGTGATGCTAATGCTGGTCATCTGAGGACCAGTCAGATGAAATATCCCTGTGAGTCCAGACCACTCCCGACCCCCCAGGAAGCAGGACCCCGAACGCTCTGGGGAGTGACGGGGCCACAGCAGTGAGGGTGGCTACTGAGGAAAGGCTTTGGTGGCCATCCTCTCGCCCGGGGCTGGCGGCCAGCAACCTCTGCCCACCATGGCTCCAGCCACAGGTTCAGGCTCAGGGATAGGGAAGGAGCTGGGGCTGGAAGCTCAGGCTCACAGAGAGGTCTAGGGAGGGGATGAGAACGCCACCCCGCTGACCTCCTCACTTCCTGTTCCCAGCATCCTGCCAAGACGGGTCACTGAACTCTCCCCAGAGCCACTGCCAGCCGGGAGGAGGAACATGTATGGGGTGAGGGAGAATCCAACCCACCTTCTTCCTGTTCCCACCCGTCCCCGCCCCCTCGGCTAATGGAGCATCTGGTTTCTGAACCCAGGGGAGGTGTGAGGTTGAGACTGGCTGCCTGCTGGTGGGGGAGGGGAGTCGGAGGCCCTCCTGGGACAGCTGTGGTTGACAAGTAAATACCTATCCAGACCTGCCACATTTGGGGCCCACCCACCTTGGGAGCACCTGGCTGAGACCCTCCTTTGTCCCCCCCAAGCACTTTAGGGTAAAGCTGGTAGTTCACAGCAGCTCACTGAGAGCTCATCCTGCATTCCGTACGGCATCTGGACCCCGTCTGACCCAGGGCAGGCCCCCTGCAATGTAGTTAAAGGCAATGGATACATCAGCTTCAGGAAAAGGGGGTTGAAAATCGGGGCTCCGGGTTCCCCAGGTAGATGCACCAGGTGGGGGAGCCTGCCTTCTCCCTACCACCTCCACCCAACTCTGCACTGGCCCATGGACCCCTCCACTGGGCCCGCTGAGGCTGGGCTGTGGCCTCCAGCAGGGTCACAGGGCCCTGGGGAATGCACTTACCGGGCCTTTGTGCATCAGGGCCATCTCGGTGGGCTGGTACACACTGGTCAGCAGCTGCCCATTGTAGCCACTGTATGGCGACACCGGCCTCTTAGCTGCAAAGGAAAACAGGAGCAGCGTGAGGATCCCTGGGCTCTTGGCCCCCGTTCCCATCTCCCACAACCCAAGCAGGGCTCTCCTGGGGCAGGGAAGAGGGAAGACAGGGCCACGCTGGCCCCTGTGTAATATCTAACCCAGGAGTAGCTGACTTGGGGGTGAGGTTGTGGATCTAGAGCCCCCCAAGCCCAGCAACCCTCTGTCCAGATGCAAGGGAGTGCACAATGCGGCTCAGTTTCCCTGCAGTGTGGGACCCCCGCCCCCACCCAACAGCACAGACAAAGTGCTCCATCAGCAGCCTTCACATCTCCATCCGCCCTCGGGGCCAGAGGCCAAGAGGGCACATGGGCCTTCGGCCGCCTTCCAAGATGGCCAGCCTCCAGCTCTGGTCTCCACAGCCGGGAGCCAGCTGCCAAGTGCTGCCGTAAACACCACTGAGACCCCTTGGCCGAGTCTCATCCCATCCTCACAGGGCAGAGCTGGTGCCTTCCCCACACAGCAACCCAGAGCCCGCCAGGGACACGGGTGCATGGCCCAGCCTGTGGCCCCTTGGCAAGTGTCCAGAACTATTTTCAGCTCCAGGAATACTTCTCTGTGCCTCTGGGGTGTTGGTTTCCCAATGTGTTCCACCCTGCTGGGCACTCCCAGGGTGGCTGAGGAAAACTGCTGACCAAGCCCCGGGGCCAGGAGCAGCCTCGCTGCGGGGGCGGCACGGCGGATGTCTGGCTCCTGCAGGGCTGGCGGCCCGCAGCTCTGAGGACCGCAGCCTATATGGGGCTCCTAAGTGCTGGGCTCACTCTATTGATTTTTCCATTTAGAAAAAAAAAAAGAAAAGAAATAAAAACTCACAGCCCCAGAAGTGTTTGCCATGAGAGGACAAAGCCTGAGAACTATTTGGCCCTGACAAACAGGTATACACAGGTGGGGGCACCTGTCCCGCCCACACACCCTCTGTGGCCTGGGGCCTCCCTAGGGTAGGGCCAGTGTTCAGCCCAGGTGGTCAGATCAAAGATCCAGTGCCCAGCAGGACAAGGGTCACTTCTTTCCTCAGAGCAGGGGTTATGAGGATTTCACAGTTTGTGGAGAAGAGACAGGATGTCTCTGACTCTGGAATCTTCACTCCCTCCGACTCTGCCCTCCCTGCGGTGGCCCCAGAGCTGGCGCATGATAACCGGGCCGCTAAGAAAGTCTGAAGCCCCCAAGCAGCTGTATCAGCAGAGTTTGGGGTCAGGGTCGGGGCTGTGGGATCGTGCCCCTGGCTTTCCAGGCCATGTCAGATGAAGGGGCTGCAGCCCGCGGGATGGGAATGCACGTGAGGTGCATGCAACAGGACACAAAAGAAAGGGGCTCAGCATGGGGCCTGGCAACACAGTAGGTGCTCAATAAATGCTGAGGGGGTCCTTAGGTAACAAATGTGATCGCTATGTGGCACCACAAGTGCTTTATTAAAAAGAAAAAAATTAATGGAAAAAGATTTCCTTTTAAAAGAAACTGATTATGGATATGTATGTAATAAGAAATCAAGTTCTTGAAGGGTAATATTAACGGTGAAAACAGTAATGCACACAAGAAACAGCTAACACTTCTAGAATGCTCTTCATGGGTCAGGCACATGCACTGACTAACCCTCACAAGAGCCCTATGACATAGGCACTGTTATTATCCCCGTTTTACAAATGAGGAAACTGAGGCTCGTGGAGGCATTATACCAGTCAGCAGTGGTCAGTTTGGGGACAAACAGAATGGGAGGCAGGGTAGGACTGGGGAGGCAGCTGGGGGAAATTTTGCCTTATCTGTAATGTTTAAAATTTCACAATGAGAATATATGACTTATATGAATATAGAAAAAAATCTTTTAAAAAATGGGATTTAGGGACAGTTACGCAGAAAACCATAGCTAACTTCAAGAACCTTTGGTTTTGCTCGAGAGACTGGCTCCCTGTCCCACAATAAAGACATGGGGTCACATGAAGGGTGTCTCCCGAGACCCACCTGAGGCTGGCTCATCCATAGAAAAGGCCTTGTTCTCCACGAACATGCTCTGCCCCTTCTGCTCTTTCAGGATGGTCTCGTAGCCCACGCCCCGGGTAGGGTACATGTCCCCCTGGTAGCTTTGCTCTGGGCTGGCCTTGGTCACCTGAGAGACCTCAGGGATGACATAGAAGAGGACAAAGGCCCAGGCGTTGGCAGCGAGGGCGATGGCCAGAGTGGGGTCATCCCAGGTGGGACTGTTGCGCTGCTTGTTGCCGTAGGTATACATGACAATCCACACGACCCAGATGGCAATGGAGGTGGCCGTGGTGAGCAGCACGAAGATGCTGTGCTTACGCCAGCGCTTGAAGCGGCCACACAGGGCGGGCCAAGCCCCCAGGAAGGCGCCCAGCAGCAGCAGCATGACATAGATGAGCGCCATGACGAAGTCCATGTTGGCGATGGCGCAGGACGAGGCTGTGGTCCAGCCGGCGCTGCTGTTGCCCGGAGGGCTGCCCTCGCCGCCTCCCCGGACCAGAGTGAGGATCAGCCACTCCGTGTTGATGATGACCTCCACGAGGGTCAGCAACAGAGCCACGGTGAAGACCACCCAGCCCCGGGGCCCGTGGTTCTTCCGGGCCAGGAAGTTGAGAGCAAAGACGTGGGCCACCAGGCAGGAGAAGCAGATGGCAAACAGAACCCCAAACAGGAAGCGCCGGGAGGCACAGGTGGAGAAGTCGGGCTTCACCACGCAGGCAAACACGAGGCAGAAGAGGCCCAGGGTCCCCAGCAGGAAGAACACTTGGGTCCCCAGCAGGCTCCGCTTCTTGGTATCCTGCACAAAGGGGAGGCTGGCCACGAGGATGATGGTGAGCACGAACGTGGTGACGATGCCCGCCCCGGCCACTGCCTCCAAGATGATGCCCCAAGCCCCAGAGCGGTCACACAGGTTGTAGTAGAGGGGGTTGAGGTCTGGGCTGCAGCCAGGTGGGGCCTGGTTCTGGGCCTGGGCCCCTGGGAATAGGAAGAGAGGCAGTCCCAGGCACATCAGCAAGGCTTTACCCGTGGCCATCTTGGCACCCAGGCTGGCTCCAGCTGGGTCCCTAGAGACAGAAGGAGAAGGGGGAAAATCAGTCCAAGGCCAGACTCCAACATACATGGTGCTGCCTCCCCATCCTGAACCACGGCAGATGGTGCTAGTTGATCATGACACAGTCCCTCCGGGCTTCAGAATCCTTCTTAACAACTGACCAGAGAGGCAAGAAAGATGAAGCCCATCTGTCATCCCTATTCCTAGCCACAGAAAAGGGGAAATTGTCACTGAATTTTGGGTTCCCTCTTCTCTACCTGGGTTCAAATATTCCCTGAGCTCTTGCAGCTAGGGTTGAGGGGGAAGGAGCTAGTAAGCAAGTTAAAACCAAGCACAGCACCCATTCAGCTCTTCCTCTCTGCCCTGTCAGAAACTAAGCTCTTTAATTCTGTTCCTGTGATGTCTAAGTCCATGGCATTGTTCATTCGATCATTTATTCATTCAACAAGCACTTAACAAGCAACTCTGGCAGACATAACCTGCAGTCAGAAAAAAATGAAGCGAGAGCTGAACAACTGCATCGAATTTATCCACCTTTCCCCCACCCCTTTCACCACCTCCCTTTTTTATCCTTCATTTTCCCACTTTTACTGCTAAGCCTCCTCTTTAGAATCCAAAGTTTCCTGTCTAGCTCAGATGCTGAAGTCAAGGACAAAATAAACTAATTCCCCAGCTAATTAATGACTTAACGCAAAAATTCTCCTATGAGACATTAACATTTTAAAAGCAAGAACCAGGCAAGGACAATGCAAAACCCAAAGGCATTAATCTTTAAAAGAAGATTTTAAGACATTGTAGCTAGAAGGCAAGAAAGATGTCTTTTACTAACACCAAGAAGGTAACATTTTACTCCATCTACTCACTGTAGCTCTACCAAATGCTGTAGATCAGCGCCAGCGAAAACTGAACCCTGCCCCAGTACCAACTGGATTTCCCTGTGTGAAGTGGAGGCAACAGATGTGGCAGGTTAAGAGAAATTAGAGATCGAATCAGTGAGTTTTCCAATCAAAGGCTTGGAATGTACTTGGAGACCTAACATAGAAAATTTAAATGCTCTAAAAAGCAAGTTATAAATCCCAAAATTCTGTGAAATGCAGGTACTGCATATTTAACTCACCCCACATGTTCAAACAAGTAGTTCAAACAACTCTGCCTCTTTCTCAGAACTCTCCAGAAAGACGGCAACCAAGCTTTCTTAGGCTGATAGTGACCACTAGTGGCGGGCAGAGAAACGGCATTATCTAACTCACTATCCTCCCCACCACCTTTCTTCCTCCTTTTTTGGGAGGGGGTTGGGGGATTGTTTGCATACAGTTTATCTCCTTACTGTTTTTCACCATTCCTAGCTACTTAATTTCTAATAGGCAAACAAAAATCCTAAAGTCCATCATAGAAATTGTCTCTCCATAATTGATAAGTGAAAAAAACACTAAATCAGGGGAAAGGAAACTCATAAAATTAAGTGAAATTAACATAATAAAGATGATCAATTTTTGAAGTGCTTTAAGATATCCTTGGCCAGGTGCGGTGGCTCACGCCTGTAATCCCAGCACTCTGGGAGGCTGAGGCAGGAGGATTGCTTGAGCTCAAGAGTTCGAGACCAGCCTGAGCAAAAGCCAGACCCCATCTCTATTAAAAATAGAAAAAATTAGCTGGGCGTGGTGGTGCCCCTGTAGTCCCAGCTACTCAGGAGACTGAGGCAGGAGGATGGCTTAAACCCAAAAGTTTGAGGTTGCTGTGAGCTAGGCTGACGCCAGGGCACTCTAGCCCAGGCGATAGAGCAAGACTCTGTCTCAAAAAAAAAAAAAAAAAAAAAAAGATATCCTCCATGCCACTTGAAAATATTTTAGGCATTTTAGCCATCTCAGCTACCTCCTCATCTTTCAATTCAACTTGCTTACATTAACTTTTAAAATTAACATTCGTACGTAAATGTGCTATTGTTTTCCTAACTGGGTGCAGTAACAAGCTAGTTTCTCTTCACTTCCAATGAAAAAGCACGTTTCCCCTATACCTCTGCTACGCTGTGGTGACTTAAATAAGCTTCCGTAGGGGACTTTGGGTAATCGTAAATCAAAGTACCAACTGTATTTTATTTACAAGTGCTGTACAGAGAAAAGATGAGTCAGAGAGGGCTAATGGGGAAGGAGTAATACTGAGCCACTCCAGGGAGATAATTTATGGATAACAACATTTTATGAGATCCTAAATGTTTAACTCCATCCTGGGCATTTTTGGCCCACAGCCAGCTAGCTGGAACTTGGGCTGAAGTTGTAAATGTGGAAGTGAACACTTGGAACAGCCACTGAGATCCAGCAACCCGGCATCTGCACCTTCCGGAGCTTCTCACCCACCCCCCGCCCTCGGCCAGGTCCCAGTTTAGAGCAGGCAATTATTCCAAATCAGCAAGTATTTACTGCGCACCTAGGGGACAAGGCCCCGTAGTTCTTAGAGCTGTGAAAATATAAAGATGAACAAACACAGTCCATGACTTGATAGTATTTCAATCTAACAGGAGAGACAGGGCACACAGACAAACAATTACACAAGGAAGAAAATAACTAAGGGCCAGACGACAGAATTGACCTCTAGGAGAGAGGAAGATGCTACAGACACACAGAAGAGGAAGAGGCCTTCCTGCTAAGGGCTGCAGAGAGAGAGCATTTTATTCACTATTTAATAAAAAGTACCAGGTCCCAGACACTGCCATGGGACATGAAGAAGCTAAGCCCTGGAGACTGTCAGGGAAGGGCTGAGTAGGGAGCAAGGTGGAGAGGGAAAAGCAGGATGGTGTAAGTCGGAGCCCTGAGATGAGCCCAAGTTCACAGCAAGAAGAAAAAAATCAAGTTCTATGAACCAGGTTTGTGAAGGGAGGTTGCAGCTGCTGGCTGACAGATTAGAAACTCTACAGGGGAGGACTTGGGGCCTTACTTTAATGGCAACAGGGAGTCAATGAAGGCTGTTTTTAGCACGATGGGGGCACAGCCAGGGTTGTGCTTTAAGAGATGAGTCTGGCAAAAAAAAACCCAAAAACCCAGATAATCGATTTATTGGGGACACATTCATCCCAGTTCAAAGATCAAGGCCAAAGGTAAATCCATAATGGCCGGATCTCAGTGATCCTTTCCAAAAAACAATTCGAGGACTGGCTGGATGTAGGGGGAAAGGATGCTGAAGAAGCCCAGCTATAAGCTCAAATCTGATAACGGCCATATTACAAAAACCAAACCGGGGACTCCAAAAACCAACCAGGCACTTAGGCAAGGGTCAGGGAAGCTTCAAAGCCTGTCCTTCCCCCAACCCCCAATCTCCTCCTGACTTTGCTGTTGGTCACCAACAACTTGCTCCTGGTCCTTGCCCTTCAGGTCTTGCCTCTGCTGCCAAAGCCCTCCAATGTGGGAACTTCCAAGGGATAAAACAGGAGCCTGTATCTGTTCCTCACCCCTTCCAGGTACCATGCTGCCGCCCAGCTGCCATCTAACTTACTAGCCTTGGGCAAAACAACGCGTTCCCTTCCCCAAATCTCTTATTCCTTTATTTCTCTGGTTCCCTCTGAAAGGGAAGGGCAGGTGGAGAGACAGAAATACACAGACTCAGGTGGGAAAATTGGGCCAGCTGGTGTGGCTCTAGTCTACTGCCTAGGACAGGGACCCTTGGAGGAGGCAAGAGAGTTAAAGAGAAGGAAGCTCAAAGGAGCTCAGCTGCAGCCCTCTGACAACCAGGAGTGCATATTCAGCCACCTATTTAGTTGGTGGAGAAGGGACTGAAGCTCTGCCTGGAGGCTCTTCCTCGGGCCCTGTAAGAATCTTGGGACCCTGCACTTAGACTGAGCATTCTGAGTCCTGAACATTCGAATCCTCTCCAGGCTGTAAGGTCTTTGAGGCTACTGAATAAGCCTTAACATCTGCAACAGCTAGCACCGTGTCTTGAACACAGTAGGTGTGAAAATAACCCTCTGAACGGACTCGGTACCACTTCTCCCCATCTAGGATGGCCTCCCCCATGCTGGAGTCACATCTGCTGAAAGGTTCTCAGAGGATTCGAGCAGTGGGGTGGGAGGGGGAGCTCCTCCTGCCCTGTGGGTCTCCCCCACCCCACAGCTGAAGCCCAGCCCCAGCCTCATATTATTTTCTGGACAAAAGGGCCCTTTTGCTTCACTTCCCTGGAATCAGTTGTACAAATATTTTTAATCACCTCTGAAATCGGCCTTTCCCCAGGCTTAGCCACCCAGCCCCCAGCTCTGGTCTGAGTCAGTCCGATCCAGTTCCCAGTCCCCTTCCCCCTCCCCTCTCCTGGGGGAGCAGAGAGGCCTCAGCAGCGCTGGTGGGCTCTGTGGCCCAGCCAGGCCTGACCGGCTTCACCCAGCAACAGGGAGACAGCAAGGCCTTCCCACCTTCCAGAGCAACACCCTCTTCACCCCGCCCCCCACCATCCACAAACCCTTGAGACCCCTCCCCCCACCTCCTCCCCGCCAGGGCAAAGGACATCACCCTGGAAAGAGAGCTCTGGGACTTCACGTGGCTGCCCAGGTCCGTCTCCCAGGCTCAAGGATACAGAGTAAGATATAGACCCATGGCCAGGGGTTACCTTCAAGGGTTCTATGACCATATATAGCCCCCTCTGTGGGGGAGGCTCACCCAGGGGGACCACAGAGCATCCTCCCTCCTCCCCCTGCCACCACTCAGCAGCCGACCCGGAAGGATGGATGGATGGACCCACCGGCAGACCTCCAGCCTTCTCTGTCTTCCGGTCCATCTTTCTCTCTCAGGCCCTGGTTAGGTCCCACTGTCTTACCCCTCTGTCCAGGGGCTGCGATGTTTACTCCACCCAATAAGCAGGGGCAGGAGAGATGCCTGTGCCTGGAGGAGCCACCTCTATGCCCAGGTTGGGGTGGGGACTTTCCGGAACCTCAGTGCCAAGAGTGAGCGCTGGGGCCAAAGTGCCCCAAACATTCTGAGACCCGGAAGTCTTCAATCCCAGGGTCTGCTCTGGAATGTCACTCTGGAATGTGCCCACCTCCCAACAGCACTCCCTCCCCCAGCCACATTTGCAGGTACATGGCGGACGGGGGAGCTCCAGGAGCACAAAACCCAACTTGCACACATTCTGGTCCAGGGGCTTCAGGATCAAGACCCCGGAGTTTTTAAGCGGTTGGGTTTCCCTGGGGGCGGAGGTGGAAAGACGCCGGAAAAGCCAGGCAAGGTGTCGGGATGTAGCGGCCAGGCTGCAAGTCAAGGCTCTTTGAGAGTTTGAAGTTCCAAACTCCCCGCTGGGAGATTCCCAGCCTTCTTCCTCGCTCAGGGCCGCGCTTCTGGGGTCTACACCCGCGCTCCCCCGGTGTTCCGAACGGAAAGAGGGGAGCCAGCCACTCTCTTTCTCTCATTTCCTGGGGCCACAGAAACTTGCCCTCCCCAGCCACGGTAGCGGGCAGCGGAGAGGACGCCAGTCGAGCGTCACTGTTGACCGGGATCTCGCATTGAGAGGCAAGGCGGTGTAGGGGCGCCCTTCGGAGACCCCGATGGTGGAGTCATTTGCCCCGGATGGTGGAGTCCTTTGCCTGCCCTCCAACCCGAGCCGCAGTATCGGCTCTCCCCACCCCCAGTCGGCTTGGGTTTGCAAACTTTCTGCGACCGGAGTTGAAGCGGCGTCCCCGGCCCGCAGGATCTCCAGCCCCCGCCTCTGCCCTCGCCCATTCCCCGCCAGCCAGCCAGACCCGGCTGTCCCCGGCGGCCCAGGGGAGGGCGGAGCGGGGAGGCAGCTGCCTTACCTGGGACGCGCCGCCCGCCCGGCTCCGGCGCGGCGTTCGGGGCCAACTCCAGCCCCAGGAGGGGCGGGGGTGGGAGGGACTCGGCGCGGGGCGCGGGGCCAAGCCCAGCCCTGGCTGGGTGGCGGGGCCCGGGCGGGGGATTGGGGCGCAGGGCCTGCCTCTCTCGGGGACCCGGGCTGAGCCGGCCGCGCTCAATCGCTCGCTCTCGCACCCGCCTCTCCCAGCGCAGCGCTCCTTTCTCCCGACGAGGGTGGGCTGGCGCCTGCATCACCGTGACATCACCTCCATTCAGGGCGCTTATCGGGCGCCTGCAGTGCTCCAGGTACGTCTAATCCGGTCACACAGTAACAAAGCCTGCCCGGCCCTCCCCGCCCCGACTCACCTCCGGGCTCGGCCGAGTCACACTTTCAGGCCGGGGAGGGAGAGCGGAGTTCCTGGCTGGGCTGGCGTGTGGGTTGTTGCTGTTTACTGCCACGCCCCCGCACGCGGGCGCGCGCACACTCGCGCGCACTCACTTTCTGGACTCGGCTTTCCCTCCGGCAAGCGGTGTGGGGTGCAGCCCGGCACCCCCAGCGGACAGGCTGTCCCTCCCCGCATCTCCCAGCGCGCGCGATCCGCCACGCGCGAGGGTACCTTGGCGCGACTCTCCGTGGCGGACACCCAGCCTTTGTCACCTTCGTCCTGGCTCTCCCGTGAGACAAACGCTGCGCGGTTAGCTGCTCCGGGCTGGAGCGAGGCGCACACTCAGACACAAAGTCCGTCTTTGTCACTCCTTCTACGCCCCCTCCCCTCCCAAGCCTGCACACGTGGACACACCACACATCGAGCGTCCGCCACTTGGACACGCGGTCTTTCCCTGGGACCCCAGTCACCAAGTGTACGTGGGATTGCCACCGCGCCCGGCCCTAACGCGTGGGCTGAGTCCAGGACAACTCCGAACCGTGGACAAAGGTCGCCCTGGGCCCGGCCACCCTGCTCCCGCGCTGCCCGCGACCGCCCCAGACACTGCCCAACTCGGAGCGTGTGCTCCCCTCCCCGCGTCCCCGTTCCCTGTTCCGACTTGTCCTAATTAGCCTTCACGGTTTTGTTCCCCAAGGTACAGTGTCTAACCCGGCCCCCGCGGCCTCTGCGCTCCGGGACACATTGGCCCTGACTCTGAGTCCCGCCCCTCCCGCGGCTGGGGGACCTTTCCACGAGTTCAGGTTCCTTCGCGCCCTACCCCCACTCCCTGCCCCGGGGTGGATCCGCGAGTTGCCACCCTTTCCCCTCCAGTTTCTGGAATCTGCCGAAAGGGAGCCTCAGAAATAGGGAAGCGACTCCGAACTGGGACCTCTCCAGCCCTGTAAACAAGAGATTTTCCGGCCGCTTTCCCCGTGGGCGGCGGGCCCCGCGGGAGGTGCGCGGCGAGGCCTACTTGCGCCCGAGGCCCGCAGGGGCGAGGCGCACCGAGAAGAGAGAGGTTGTTGGGCCTGGCCGGGGCCCTGGGGACGCGGAGGCAGGGCAGGGCGCTGGGTCTCGGGGTGTCCGCTCCCGTGACGCCGAGGTGTCTGGGGGATCGCCAGCAGCCGGCGGTCGGAGCCAGCCGGTGGAGGGGCGGGCGGCTGGGCGTGTTTGCTCAGCCCCGGGCGCCCGCGAGGGGGAGGGGAGGCAGCTGGTCACCGGCTAGGGGGTAGCCAGGTGGGGGGAGCAGGGAGAGGGGAGGGGTACCTCCCGGGCTGTTTGTTTGCGTGCCTCGGTCTATGACAACCCGGAGTCTAAACTCTATGAATCACCCGGAGTTGCCCGAGCGATAAACCTCAGGCAGGTTCCTCCCCTCACACACCGGTTTTCTGACTCTAGAAGGGAATGTTTGCTTAGCGGCCGGAGCTGGCGGTGAGGCCCTGGTTTTCTAGAACCCTGTATCCCTTCCTGTGCCTTGCCCTCGCTGGCTGGGCAGGGGTGGCAAAGACTGAATTGTTTCAGTCTCTTTTAAATATTGAGAGCAAGAGCGCATTGCTCCTGCCCAGTGGCGCGCTACTCCTGGCCCGCCGGCTAAGTACACCTCCCAGCCCCATGCTAGGGTGGCAAAGGCTTGTTTGGTCTGGGCAGTCGGGTGCCCACGCTGGGAAGGGAAACAGCCGGTCAGAAATAAGTGAGTTGGATAAGTCACCCTGGGCAGCAAAGGTGAACTCGGTGTGCTGGGAGGGGTTGCTCATTAGCCTAAGTGTCAGGCCAGTGAGGGAAGGTGCAGGGGAGCAGCCTGGGGGACCAGACACTGTGACCTTAAGAAGCAGGAGGCGAATAGTGGATCCTGCAGATTTGTTTTCAGCCTTGGGAAGCTCTTTTCCCTACCTAGATTCTCCAAAAAAGCAACTCTTCTCCCTGCCTCCCTGCCCAGGCAGGGGAGAGGCTGGGGTGTCTGAGGCCTGGCCAGCCACTGGGAGTCGTCCAGAAAGGCGCCTGGGCACCCCAGCAGCCCGGCCCTGCCCTCGGCCAGCCCTGGGCAGCAGACAGCAGTGGAAATGTGGGGCAGTTTTCTGAGAACTGTTTGCTTCTTCCCTGTTCACCCTGTCTCACTTCTGGAACAGGATCTGCCTTGAAAGGACAAAGCAAGTCCCTCAGGGCAGATGACCCAGGGCTCTGGGTCCCCAGGATCTCTGTTCAGTTGCCTTCTGCTTTCATCCCGTCCCGGGGGCTGTGCTGATCAGAGGTGGCAGCCTGCACTGCTGCACAGAGTTCTAGGGCAGGTGTCCTTGCTTTCCATGACTTCAACCACAGGGTCATCTGTGCCCCCCAGATGCCCCTGATCTAATAACCCAATAGGCATATGACCCATTATGAACTTCATTTTCACCAAAAAATGTCACTTTGAGAAGTAAGTGGTCCTACGTGGCCACTGTGCACCTGCTGTTCAGAGAGTCCTGGACGTGTTGGATTGTGCAGGAGCCTGTCCGTACCCACCCCACCCGCCCCCACCCCGTGTAGTGCTTCAGTCTCTACTGGCAGAAAGAAACCACCTTTATTCGTTGAAAAGCCACCTGACAGGTCCGAGGTCCTTACAGATGGTCACTGGTCAGCCTCTCCTCTCCTGGCATGACCATCCCTTGCCTGTGAGCCTCCAGCCTTTCGGTGAAAGAGCTCTAACAGTTGCTAACACAGACTCTTGACAAGTCGCCTTTCTGACATCCTTTCATTTCTATTTACCATGATGAGAATAGCCTGGGCACGCCATGCTCCTGGCTTTCACCTGTGCGGGTCCTTCAACCCAGGATGTCCCATCCCTCTCACCTCCCCCCCGACCAAGAATGTTTAAAAAGCTGCCCTGCCTCAGAGCTCAGCCCTGATGTCCCTTCCTGCATGGGGCACCTTCCTCATCTTCCCCAGCTGCCCTACTTACCCACGGCCTGTTATGCGTTTGTTTATTTATCATTTATCCTAGTGCTCATAATTAACCTTCGAAATTGCTGTCTCCCCAATTAGACTGTGCCCTTCTCGAGAGCAGGGACATGTCTCACTTGTCTTGTTGTCCCTGGCATCTGGCACATGGCTGGGCACTCGTTAGATGTTGTTAGTAGACGCTTGTGGAATATCCCATATTCTGTGGCCTGCACTGCTTATCTTGCCCCCTTACACCAGCAGCCTTGCACACAATGCCACCTCCTCCCTGCCCCCCCCAAACCCGGGCCACCCTTCCTGGGAAGCAGGCAGGCCCCAGCCACTGCTGGAGAAGGCTACCTCCCCTGGGATCACAGTGCCATGCAGCAGAGCTCAGGGTATGGAGCCTGGAGGAGCCTACCCAGGGCTGCCAGGGGTCAGTTATGTTCCCTAGAGGGACTTCTCAGTTTGTCTGGGCAGCAGGCGTTCTGAACTGCATGATCTTACAGGAGCCATTTCCTCCTCCATGGCGTAGGAGACCTCCTCCCTCTTCTTAGGGGGTTGAGTGTGCCCATCTTGCAGCTGGGCCCCAGTGGAACTAGAATGGTCACTGAGCTGAGGGTGGGGCTCCTGCTCTGTGACAGGTAGGGGCGGGGAATCCTGTGCTAGGTGGCAGGTGCCCCACAGCCAGCCGGTGAACAGAGTTAGCATCTCACCCGCCCTGGCTCCCAGGCTCGTATTAACTGGTCACCGCCCAGGCTGCAGGGTCTGGCCAAGTCTCCTTTTCTCTTCAGCTCAGAGGACTTCCTGCTTGGAGCAGCGGGAACCACCTGGTTTTCTGAGAGGATTCAGGTACCACAGTGGCCCCTTAAGAAGCAGGAAGCCAGGGGCCAGGGACTCATTCACCACAACCGGCTGCCCATGGATGAGCCCTCTGGAAATGTACCCGGAAGCAGGCCTCAGGCAGAGCCTGCTGGAATGTCACCTGATGCTGAACCCTTCCGCAGCGGCCACAAAATCTGCTTCTCCCTCATCCCCCTCCCAGTCCAGGGCTCAGTGGCCATTCACCAACGCCCTGTGGAAGGAGAGAGCTGAGTTTCCTGAGCTGTGCGGTCCGGACAGCCTCCCTCAACAGGCTGAGGGAACCCTGAGAACCAGGCCTCAAGCCGGGGGTGCAGGGATTCAGGCCACTGGGTCTCCCCACCCCTTCCAAAGTCAAAACGGAAATGTGTGACCAGCATGGCAGGTAGCTCCCCCACCTTCAGGAAGTCTCACCCCAATCTGAGAGCGTTTGGGGGGTGAGGGCACTACGTCACCCCAGCAGCTAGCTCAGCCCCCAAACTGATTGTCCCTGCTGGCCGTCTTCCCTCTATACACCTGCCAGCCCCCATCCAGTGCGGGAGCTACGCTGACATCACTCCGGCACTCCTTGCTTATGACACCCTCGCTGGCTCCCATTGCCTTTCAGTGAAAGTCCAAACTCCCTTGCCCGGCATTGGAGGCCTCCGCAACCTGTACCCAACCTGGGCCCCAGCCTCATCTCCTTCCTCTTTCCCATAGGAAACAGTCCCTCCAGCCTGAGAGCTGCTCCTAGTCTGCCCAACGCCCACTTGCCTTCTGTGGCTTCACTTACATTGTCCCCGCTCGCAAGCCAGGGTGCCCTCTTCCTCCTCTCAGCCCCTCCGGATCCAGCCCCCTTAAACCCCTAGACTCCTTCCAGAAGGTTTTGCTGGGGCCCCCGCCCCACAGTCCTCTTCCTCCCTCTGAGAGCTCCCTCTGAGAGGAGCTCAGTCCTCTTCCTCACTCTGAGAGCTCCCCCTCTCGCGCGCATCTGTTGTTCTTACACCGCTATGTGTGGGCAGACATGTGTATCTCATGCACAGATATCTTGCCTCCCTGATTCCGCGATGGGCTCTGTAGGGAATGGACTCCAGATTTCATGCCTCTCCATCCCACAGCCCCTAGCATGCTGCTTTATACATCCAGAAATTGAGCATTACGTATCAGTGGTTTATTGGATTGATTGGCCAAGAGCCAGGGACCGTCAGTCTTCTCTAAGGTGAAGGGGGAGCTCAGGGTCTAGGCTTGGCTTTGCTGCTAACAGGGACCCCGTGCTCAGATCGTGGACCCCCTCTGGCTCCCAGAACCCCAGGCCGAGTAGTTCAGAGAGACACGGACTAGTGTCATAGCATAATACCCATAATAGCTTACCTCTGTATAGCACTGTACAAAGAGCCTCCTGTATACTTGATGTTTACAACCTTATAAGCATCCATAAGACAAACGTTATTGTCCCCATTTTATAGATTTAAAGACCGAGGTTCATAGAGACTCAGTGACTGGCTAGGGATTAGAACATTATTGTAACTCACTGGACTTGCTCTTCACTGTACCACACTCCCCAGGACACATCTCTCGCCTTTTATGTAGCCCTTACCTTTTTCTGCCTTGTTGATGGTTATTTATGTACGTGCCTTATGTCCCCAGCCAGGGTGTGAGCTCTTGGAGGGAAAGATGTATGCCTGATCCGTCTCTGTGTTCCCCTGGGTGCCCACAGTACGTAGGACCACGATTAATCACTTGCAAGGGCAGAAATGGGGGAGGGAGAAGGACTCTGGAAACAGCGCACCTGTTGTCAAGCCACCATGGGCTCAGCTGCCCTCCCTTCTCCCAACAGTCCCTTCACCTTCAGAAGCCGACCTCCAGACAGTTGCGGCAGGGCGGTGTGTCCCCCGTGTGCACCTCTTTGTTCGCCATCCTTGTTCTTCTGCCGGGGGCCACTGGCTCCCGGGCTGTGTCCACTCTGCGCACACTGTAGCCTGCCCTGCCTACAGGGCCGGTCAGCCCCTCGCCAGCCCCTCCAGCCACCACTGCCAAAGCCTTCACAAGTCCCAGCCACTGCCCCTGGCCCTCACCTGGGATTTGAGGCCACCCCTGACTCTCAAACCCAGCCAGGACCCCAGGTGATGGGGGAGAGCCACGGGGCCCCGGGAAGCCAGACACATCCACACTCACCAGAGATGGTGCTTCCAGCAGGGCAGGGCAGGGTGGGGCCAGCCAGCTGGCTGCTGGGCAGTGTCCAGCCCAGCTGTCCCGGCACTGCTTGGGGCCTGACTTGTCTCCTTCTCCGGAAGCCCAGCTGTGGTGCAGCCCAAGGCTGCCGGGAACCTAGGCGCTATTCTGGGAGTGTGATGGAGCCCCGGGAGGCCTGGCAGAGGCTGAAATTTCAGTCCCTTTGGTTTCCACGCTGTCCTCCTCTCCTCTGATGATAAGGCAGAGTTTAGTCATTACGCAAAGTTCTGAACCACTGATGGTGCGTTTGAGGGTCTTAATAGCGGCTGTGGTTATGCTAAAGTGGGACCTGGGTCTGTGCTTCAGCCCTTGGATGCAACAGCCTTCATTCTTGCTGTCACTCAAGGCGGGCCGTGTCATTTTCCTCTAGTTTTGCCGTTTGTGTTCCTGCACTTCCCCCGCTGCATTAACCCATTCACAGCCATCCTGGAACAGTCCCTGCCCGTTAAACCCAATGACTGATTTCATCTGCTTGTCTTTTTGAAATTGAGACTGGATGATTCTGCAATGTAAGCAATAAAAGTACAGAGATGGGGTTTGGATGACAAGAGATGAAAGTTGTAATCAAACCCAGCTTATGGCAAAGTTAAGTCCCACGGTTGCCCTGGTTTGGGGCAGCCCTCATCGACGATGCCCTCAAGATGGTGGGGCCAAATTCATTGTGCTCAGGTGGGAACCGGAGGTCAGAGTGGGAAGAGAGCCTACCCCAAGGTCATGGGGGATGGCCGTAATGCTTAAGCCTGGCGTGTTGACTTCCTGCCCTGCAACCATAGCGTTTTAGAGCTGGAGGGGACAGCAGAAGACCCTAAAGAGCACAGAACTTGCTTATCTGTGAAGGGGGGTGACAACCCTGCCTCGAGGGGCTGCTGCAGAGATTAAGTGAAACCACAGATCCGAGAGCCCTGGTGGAGGTTGGAGACTTGGGAGCTGCTGGTCCTGGGCACATCTGCTGCTGCTAGGTGATTCTGTGTAGGGGGAAAGTCGCTGCAAAAACGGGGATGAAGCTGGTTCTTCTCAGACTTTCTCAAAGTTCAGGGCATGGCTTCAGAACCAGGTGTGCTGTTTGTTTAGAAAGCAGGTTTCTGGGCCCCATTCTGCTCCGTGGAATCAATCGTGATCTCTGGCTGAAGAGCCTGGAGCCTGTTTTACGAGCCTGTCCCCCGATGTGATCAGTGATGTGCACCGGCCTTGGGAACGGGGATGCAGGTTACAAGGGGTTGTGGGAATCAGCTATGAGGGAAGGAGGAGAAACAGCCCAAAGGCAAATAGCACGGATGCCCCGTCAGCACTCTGTGTCCTCGTGGCCGGGTGGGCTGCTTCTGGGAGAATGATGGACTTCGAGGATGAGCGTAATGGCGGGGCCAAGGTGGGGAGGTGCAGAGGGGTCCAGGACTGGAGCGTTCCAGAAAATGAGAGCCTTGCAGTTTTGTTTTCCTCTATTCCTCCCCATGATCTGTTCTTTGCCCCACTTCTGTTGGAAAGATGATTCCAGAGCAGGAAGCTACTCTTAGGCATCTCCTCCCGTGTCTGGCCCTCTTGCCCCCTTCCCAAAACATTTTCCGGCCCCGTCTGAAATCATCCCAGTGAGGACGCGGTTCCTGGGGGTTCGAGGCTCCCCCATTCTGATCCTGCTTCGCAGTCACCTGGGCGCTTCTTAAGACTGTACCCCACCCAGATCTGTTCCATCAGAATCTGTATTTTAGCAAGTGCTCCACATGACTGTTATGTCCAATAAAGTTTGAGAGCCACTGGAATACAAATCCATCTTGAACACAAGCAAACGCTTCGGGGGGCGGGGGGCCGGTTAATGCGGGGCAGGCCGCAGGGCTGGGAAGCTGCCAGCTGTGCGGAGGGTGTGTGGTAGGGGGCGATCTGATTGAAGGAACACACTCCTGGGGAGGGGAGTTGTGACGAGGAGGGAAGAGTGAGAGCAACTCAGAGCAGGGAGTCCTTAGGGGGAGGTGCTGCTGGGGGAAGCTTTGGCCTGACTCACAGGGGCCCTAGGAAGGGAGCAGAGCTTAAGAAGAAAATGCCAACCAGGCCGGGCACGGTGGCTCACACCTGTAATCCTAGCACTCTGGGAGGATTGGTGGTGGGAGGATCGTTTGAGCTCAGGAGTTCGAGACCAGCATGAGTAAGAGTGAGACCCCGTCTCTACTAAAAATAGAAAGAAATTAGCTGGACAACTAAAAATATATAGAAAAAATTAGCCGGGCATGGTGGCGCGTGCCTGTAGTCCCAGCTACTCGGGAGGCTGAGGCAGAAGGATCGCTTGAGCCCAGGAGTTTGAGGTTGCTGTGAGCTAGGCTGATGCCATGGCACTCTAGCCCGGGCAACAGAGTGAGACTCTGTCTCAAAAAAAAAAGAAAAAAAAAAAAAGAAAATGCCAACCAGCCCTAAGGGCAAACCCCACCCACATTTTCCTGGAGCTGACTCCCCACACATTGCCTCTTCCTGGACATCAAAGGCAGTTATCATTGAATTGCTTTCTGGTCTTGTCCCATCATGCCCAAGCTCCTCTTTCTAGAAAATGGCAAGGAGATAAAGCAAGTCAGCTGAAGTGATCCCAGATGCTGGCTTGGGGCACTTTAGGTCCTGGTGGCAATTTAAGAAAAACCACACTCCCGTAACCTTCCCTGATGTTTTCCCAAGGGCTACACCTGGCTGTGAGGAGTTGTTAGAAAACTACTAGCACACCTGGAGTTTCTTTGCATCCGATTTCCATAGACAATATTGCTTATTCAAAGGTAAATCACACAGGCCACTGCCTTTTCTTGTTTCTGCTCTTTTTTTCCCTTGGCCTTATTCACTCCAACCATTCACTGTTTCCTGTGCTCACATGTGGGGCAGGAGCCACAGACTTACAAGAAAGAAGGAAGTGGGCACTTCTAGGGGACCTGTGGCCCTGGGCTTCTGCTTGTCCAAGGTCATTTTGATCGGCTTAAACTAAAGCAGCGGCAGGGATTTACTCCGGGCAACACTTTCGCCCTAATGCCGTATTGCATTTCAAAACCGCCATCCTGCCCTCCTGGCCGGTTCCTAACCAGGGCTGCTGCTGCAGGCGTCTTCCCTGCCCCCGGACCTGCTCTGGCAGTGAAATAGAATTCAGAATAGCCCCGCTCAGGGGGAGCCCAGCCTGTGGTCCGCCTGCCCTTGCCCACCTTTCCAGCACTCTCCTGCAGGGGCCGAGGGGCTCAGGCCCAGAGCACGGTCTGACCCAACTGCCGGCCCTCCCCGCCCCCAGCACGGTGTGCACAGCCAGCAGTTGAGGGTGCACCGAGGCGAAATTGGCCTGCTGCAGCCGGAAGGAATGGTAGAAGTTATGGACTCACAGGGCGTCTGACCTCCCTGCCATTCCACTTCCAGGTCCCAGTTAAACCACGAGCACCATACAGGGAGTCAGGAGGCCCAGGTTCAGGACTCAGCCTGACCACTAAGTTGCTGGCTGTGTTGAGTTTTCCCCATTCTTGAGCTGTTTTCTCACCCGGGTAATAATAAAAACTCACATTCACTACGCTACAGGGACTGTTAGAAGTTAAATATTAACTCCTTTTCTCCTTCCAACAGTTGTATAAAGTGGATACAATTATTGCACCTGCTTGTAAATGAGGAAACTCAGAGAGGCTGAAGCGACTTATTCGAGGTCAATAGCTAGTAAGTGACAGTTGAGTTTTACACCCCCCCCTTTTAAAAAGAAAAAAATAGAGATAGTGTCTCACTCTGTCACCTGGTCACCCAGGCACGAGTTGCCCAGGCTGGCCTCGAACTCTTGGCCTCAAGTGATCCTCCTGCCTCAGCCTCTTGAGCAGCTGGGATTACAGGCACAAGCCACTGTGCCCGGCCAACTCTCATTCCTAACCTGTATGCGTGCTGCCTCTGATGACATTGGAGGAATGCAGTGGCAGTCCACCACAAAATGTAGTGGTGTAAAGCCATGAACACTTATGACATGCAGGGTCTGTGGATCAGGAACCAGGGAGTGGTATAGGTAGGGGGTCTGGCTCTGGGTGTCTCATGCAGTTGTGGCCAAGATGCCGGCAGGGGCCGCAGTCATCCGAAGGCTTGACTGGGGAGGGACAGTCTGTTTCCAAGGTGGCTCACTCTCATGGAGCTGGTTGTTGGCCGGGGGGCTGAGCTCCTCCCCGTCCACAGGGCTGTTTGAATGGTCTCAGGACATGGTTGTGGGCCTTCCCCAGAGAAAGGGCTCTGGGAGAGGGCAAGGGAGAAGCTGAAACATAGCTGGGGAAGGTGTGCACGGTTATTTCCACAATACCCTACTGGCTAGACGGGGCTGTCAGGGCCACCCTGGAGCCTGGCTGTCACAGACAGTCACCTGTAGCAACTGGCAGGTAGTCAGGAAGATCAACTCAGGGAACAGACGCAAATGTGCTGCCTGCGTCTGCTAGGGCTGCTGCAATAAATTACCATCAACTGGGTGGCTTAAAACTACAGAAACGTACTCTCTCATAGTCCTGCAGGCTGAAAGTCCAAAATCAAGGTGTCAGCAGGGCCATGTTTCCTCTGAAGGCTCCTGGGAAGAGTCCTTCCTTGCCCCTCCCACTCTGGGGGCTGCTGGTGGTCCTTGGCATTCATCTCTGTGTCGTTGTCACATGGCCTCCCCCTGTGCTCTGAGTCTCCTCCCATGGCCTTCTTATAAGGACGCTAGGCCTACTGGCTCTGGGGCCCACCCTAATCCAGGATGACCTCATCTTAACTTGATTGCATCTGCAAAGACTCTATTTGCAAATGAGGTCACATTCAGAGATTTGGAGGGTTAGGACTTGCATATATCTTTTTTGGGGGGTGGGGCGCCTGTATACGTAGGAGTCAGGGCAGCGAGCAGGGAGGAATCGTGAGCATGGAAGCTAACGAAATACTGGTGGTTATAACCGCCAGCCTTGTTGACACCAGTGTTATCGGGCGGCAGCGTAGGTGGGCACTTCTGGAAGTCGTTCAGAAAGTCTTTGATGTCTCAGCTGTTTCTCCAAGCTGTGGGCGCTCTCACTGAACCGTTCTCGTGGTTTTCGGTGGATTCTGGATTCTGTCCACAGATTTCATCTCCATCCATTTCTTCCTTGGCTCCTCTAATCCCCTCAGGCTGTTTCTGCTCTAGAACTTTCTCACCTGTCTGTCCCAGACATCTCAGTGGCCTGTGTCTCCTTCCATGTTTCTGAAGCCATCATTTCTCTAAAAGTTCTGTTTCTCTCCAAAAGTTCTGTCCCTGGCACCCCTCCAGGACATACCGTCCAACCCCTCATTCTTGCTGCCCGCTGACCCCTCAGCCAAGCCGGGCACTTGGAGATGTGCACCGGGAGAATGCTGAATGGGGAACCGGTTGCTTGTTTAGCTCTGCCTCTGGTGAGCTAGGTGACGTCAGGTAAGTTCCTTTGCCTCTTCATACTGTAGCTTCCTGACCGGTCAAGTGCATTTCAAAAGATTCCCTCTGAATGTTCCCAGTATGCCAGGCACAAAGTATAAAGGAAACTGGGTCATCGTTCCTGCCCCAAGATACTCATAAGCCAATCAATGAGATGGAAATGGCGACTGGTCACTAAGATACGGGGATCACAGTTACAGGGAAAGTATAGATGCTCCTTAACTTATGACGGGCCTGATGAACCCACTGTAAGTTGAAAATACCATGAAGTGGAAAATGCACTTAATACACCTAACCTACCAGACATCATGGCTTAGCCCAGCCTTCCTTAAAAGTGCTCCAAACACGCTAGCCTGCAGTTGAGCAAAACCGTCTAACACAAAGCCTATTTTATAACATAGTGTTGAGTATCTAATAAATCTATTGACTATTGCCCTGAAAGTGACAAACAGATGGTCGTACGGGTACTCGAAGTAGGGTTTCTACTGAGCACGTGTTGCTTTTGCACCGTTGTAAAGGCGAGAAATTGCAATTCAGGGACCTTCTGTACACAAAGTGCATGGGAACAAAGACCAGAGTCGAGACTCCACGTGGGCCGGGAATGGGGTGGGAGAATCCCGGAGAGAATCAGAGAACAGGTGAGATTCCAGCTGGGCCTGGAACACTGAGGAGGAACTCAGAGGCAGAGGGAAAGGAGTTCTAAGCAGAGGGAGTGACACAGAAGACGACATGGAGGCTGCACGGTCTCCGTGGGTTCAGAAAGTAGTGAGGAGCCCAACGTGGCTTCAGAAAGGGACCAAGCAGGGAGAGGAGGACGGGGACTGATGATGAAGGTGGAGCAAGGCCATGGAGGCCCTGACCCGGGCCCTGGAGGGGATGTGTCTCGGGATCGAGGGGTGGTGGTCCAGATGACAGAAGATGGGGACACTGAGCTCTGGCTGCACCCAGCCTTGGGAGGAGAAGCCAGATGCAAGAGCCTTACAAGGCAGACTCAGAACTTCTGGAACCAGAGGCCGTGGAGAGGGACAGGAGAGGCATCTCCAAGTGCCAGCTCAGTTAGACAGCCACAAATGCGGATGTCACAAAGAGCAGCTTGCCCAATCTAGCCTATAGACATGTTTTACAGACAACAGGGATGCAGGGGACAGAGGCCTGCAAACAGGTAGCCCGATGACCTGGCGTCCAGCCCCGGCTCTGCCATTCCTACTTGTGTGGCCTCGATGTAGTTTCCTCTCAGTCACAAAGGGAAGGGTCCTGCCCGGCCACCTTTCCTGCTGTCATGGGTAGAATGTGGTCCGATGTGTTCAAGTGCATGCAAAGCCGATTAATGCTCTTCAAATGAAAGATATTGTGTGTCTCTCTGATTCCTCAGAGTGCCGCGAACATCTAGCTGCTTTACAAATATTTGTTGATTTTAATTTAAAGGCTTTCTATCAACCCTAGAGGAGCAGAGCCACTCAGCAACTCTGCAACCAGGGCTGGTCACCAGGGATACCACTGGGTCAAATCATTAATGAGAGACTGTGGACTCTGGGGCTTGGGAGTGCTTGTCACCCCCAAGTAGCCAGTGAATAAAGACAGGAAAAGGAATGTGGGGGTGATGCTTTCAGAGCGTTCCTGTAATTGACGGCTGTGAACAAACTACCCCTAACTCACTGGCTTAAACAACAATTGATTTTTCCCTCTCTGGTTGTGTGGGTTGATGGTGCTTAGCTGGCCTGTTCTTCCTTGTGGGGCGGGGGAGGTGTCTTTATGTATTTGCAATCGATAGCAGCTGGGGCTGTGGTCATCTGAAGGCCCGACTGGGCCGGACTTCCCAGACGGCAGCTCAGGGCTGCTCCACGCGCCTCCCCAGCAGCGTGGCCCCGGCTTCAGAAGTGTAAGCTCATGACGACAAGAGCAGGTAGAAATCGCCAGTTCTGTCCAGGGCTCCGAGCGGATCTGGCACATGGTCACAAGGGGGCCCTACTGTATTCTGTTGGTCAAGGCAGTCACAAATCAGCCCAGATTCAAGTGACGGAGGAAGGGACTCTACCTATCAATGGAACAGTGACAAGGAGGGAAGGAAGTGATGGCTACCACTCGGAACAAGGTACCCTCCCATTCCTAAGGCTCCTGAGCTGCCCAGGTTAGAAGGGCTGTTGCTATGACAACGTGGGGACTGGCTTTGGCTGGAGAGTGTGGGGAGAGGCAGAAACCCCCGAACAAAAAAGCCACTGAGCAGCCTTAGCCTCTCCCCAGGGGTCCAGTTGCTGCTGAGTTGCCCCAGGCAAAGGGAATTAGGGCCCTGGGCCACCAAGACCAGGGCCAAGGTACAGAGGCCCATAGCTGGCCACCGTCCAGCCTGCTCCCACCACATCCTGACCACAGCTCTGACCAAGCCGTTGGACGGCGATGTGGGGATGGCTTCTAATTGTCCCCTGGACAGCTGTGCAGGCACAGACCCCAAGGCTGGCTGAATGATCCTTCGATACTTTTGCTGAACTGGTATGTACATACGCTCTCTCTCTCTCTCTCTCTCTTTCTCTCTCTCTCTCAAAGAACTTGTCACCAGCTCCATTTATTTGCAGTTCCCGGGCATGGAGGACATGGACCTGCCAGCCTCACCTCTCCTGTGTACTTCCTGACCTCGCCCTGTTCCTGGCTCCCCGCGACTGGCATTGCACCCCGAGCTCTTCAAGCCACCCCCTGCTCCCCGCCCGCCACTGTTTCTCCTTTCCTTTGTCCCTTTCCCTGTCCCTTCTCTCATCCTGTAAGATCGCCCAGTTCCCCAGAGTGGGCTGTGCCCCAGGCACCAGGAACCAACCGTTCTCCAAAGTTCACACGCAGTGCATGAGTTTCCTGTGGCCGCCAAGACAAATTCCCACAAACTGGGTGACTTCAAACAAGAAATCTCCTCTCTCACAGTTCTGGAGCCAGAAGTCTGAGATCAAGGTGTGGGCAGGGTTGGAGCCTTCTGGAGGCCCCGAACCAGGCTCTGCCCCATGCTGAGCCTCGCCTGGGTGGCTATCGGCCATCCTCGCCGTCCTTTGCTCACGGTGCCTCTCTCCAGGCTCTGCCCCTGTCGTCATGCGCCTTCCCCTCTAGGTCTCTGCTTATCCTTTTCTGGTTCCTATGGGGACAGTCTCATTGGATTTAGGGCCCACCCTAACCTAGTATGATCTTATCTCAATCCTTACCTTACTTATCTGTAAAGACTCCATTTCCAAATAAGGTCATAACGGCGCCGCTGGTGTAGTGGTATCATGCAAGATTCCCAAATAAGGTCATGTTCTGAGATTCTGGCTGGACATGCTAAATAGTGAGGGACACTATTCACCCAATGGCATACAGGTTCATCCCACCAGCCCCCAAGGGATCTTTCCACCCAGAACAGTCAGCTTTCCCAGAAAAGCCTGGCAGGTGCGGGAAACAGGCTCCAGCTGAGCCCATGGGGGCTCCCAGGCACTGCCCTCTTCCTCTGCAACATGTGGAACCTCGGTTATTCCCCCGGGGCTGCCTGTCTGCAGAGGTCCCCACGGTTCCTCATCTATTGCCACCCTCTCCTTCTTGTATATTGGCTTCCAAGTTTCCCTTTCAACTCTAGCTACATCTGCGTGCCCTTGTGCTAGTTGTTGCTTCTCTGAACCTCAGTTTCCTCACTTGTGACGTGGGGACAAGACGAGCTACCTCATAGTGCTGTTGTATTAATGAGATTTCACCTAGCAGCTCCTAGCATACACACAGCGGTGCCCAGCGAGTCACCTCGCAGTCACCACCCTGCCTACATATGGCCAGAGATTGTGTTAAATGCTTTGCCCGGGTTATCTGATCTAAACCCTGGGGCTCCAGGAGCCAAGGACTATTTTTATCTCCACTTTATAAAACACGGAAACTAAAGCTTAGGAGATTAAGTAACTTGCCCAAGGTCATTCAGTTAGTAAGAGGCAGCAGGTCTAAGCCTTGAACTCCCTTCTTCCAGCCGCAGCCTGATGCTAAGCCCACGGCGATATGAATAAGAAAGAACAAAGTATCTCTGCTCCTGAGCCGACTCGGGGCTCCAGGGCCCCTGCCCAGGCTTCCAGCTTGTTCTCTAGATCCACATACTCCTTGGAAGTGGACCATCTTCTGTTTCATCTCTGTAAGCTCCACCTGGCCCACCTTGCTGATTAGGGAGCCATTGCTGGGGAGGCTTCTGTGGAAGTTGAACTAATCGGGTGGGTGTGAATTGAGTTACCAGAGGGGCTCCATGCAGCAAACATCTGCTAGCCCGTACGAGTGTTCTAAACTCTCCTGCTCCTCTGCTTCGGTGGACAGGCAGGCTCTTGGGGAACCTGGGGTGGCTACTGAAGTTCCAGAGGACTTTAGGGAAGACAGCTGATCCGAAAGGGTGCTCAGACCTGCCCTAGGAGGGGTCTGATGCATTAGAGCAGGGTCAGCAAACTACAGTCCACGGCCCTAGTCTGGACCACTGCCTGTTTCTATAAATAAAGTTTTATTGGAACACACTCATGCCCATTTGTTGCCTTATCTGTGTCTGCTTTCTTGTCCTAATGACAGAGTCAGGTAGTTGTGATCGAGACCACAAGGCCACGAAGTCAAAAATCTTTGCTATTTGGCTTTTTATAGAAAAAGCATGTCGACCCCTGAACTTGGGTTTCTGCATGAGATGGTTTCTGTCTGGGCTTCTGATTGGGCCGAGAGACGAGGGAAGAGATTTGTGCTTCCAATCAGAGACAGTCTGTCTGAGGGGATGTGTTGGAGCTGGACTTGTTCAGGACCAGGGGCTGGGGTATGCAGTGGTGCCGACTTAGGGCAGGGTCCTCCTTCGCCCCCTCCCTGAGCCCACTGCTGGTCACCCAGCAGCTGTAGCCCCCTCAGACTCAGGGCAGCCACTGGCAGACGACAACTGGTTTCTCCCGTCCCCGCCCAACCCCAGGTCCCAGCAGAGCAGGAGGACAGGACAGAACTTGTTCTCAGAACACAAGAAATCTCCACCCCACCCCCATGACCCCAAATGTCTGGGGAGCCTGGGGGGCGGGAGGTGAGTTCCTGTGTGAGCCCAGCGGCTGAGAGCCGCTGTAACTTGAGCTTGGCTGTTAATGTGGCCTGGTTTGTGCAGCTGGCTGGAGGGGCCTGGGCTCCCAGCCTTCCTGGCCCTCTCTCTCTGCTCCGGAGAGAGGTCCTGGGGGCCTGCTTTCCTGTTGTTGGTCAGAGGGACAGATGGGCAGGACTGTCCCATTAGGAACAACAGTGGTCTCCTCATGTGGTCCCTTCTCTTGCTCCTGGGGTATCCTGGGTTCTCAGTGGGCTGCGCCTCCAGCCACTTTCCCAGATCTGGGAGGGGCTGTGAGGGAGGGAGAGCCTGTCCCGGGCGGACCTCAGCCGCATGGAAACCAGAGCACCGGCGGCACCTGTGAGGGGCTTCCAAACGCCAAGTAAACAAGTGCAGATGCTGCCCGGTGAAAGTGTGCCGGCCCCTGGCTGTGCCTTGGGCACAGAATCCTGCTGGCCCCAGCTGGCCAGGCGCCTCCTGAGCCACCAGCGTGCCCAGAGCCCCTGGCCACACAGCTCCTTGGGAGGGCACCGCCCCTGACTCTGGTGGGCTGCTGCCCCAGCCATTGATTTTTTAATGTGTTTCGTGCTGACTCCATTCTGTGCTGCAGCGTCTCTCTCCCTGGCACCGCAGTGCCCGCCTGCAGGCTGGGCTGGGTCAGGCTGATGGCCAGGGAAAAACATATGTCCCGGACCTGGGAGGCGCAGAGCGGGGAGGAGAGAGCCGGACTCACAGCCAGCATGGAGCTGCGGAGGGGACCTCACACTCGGCCCCCGTCCTAGCTGATTTCAGGGGAACCCCCAGAGAGCAAATATCGAAGGCCCAGCCTGCGGCAGGGTGGTTGTGATAAACGCTGGGCGGAGCAGCCCCCAGCACAGGCTGGGGAGAGTAAGAGCGGCTGCTGGGAACTTTGGAGACCACAGATCTCTTTGTTACATGAACATATCCAGTCACTGTGAGCGTTTATAATCATTTTTTAAATCACAAAAGGAATTCATACTTGTTAAGAATTTTGGAACAAGATCAGAATAGACTGAAGACAAAAGCAGAAGTCCCAGGACACCCCCTCCCGCCACTTCCCTATTCCATCCCTATGGAAGCCACTCTGAACACTCGGGGCTGTATCTTTCCAGATGTTCTCTGTGCTGGACCACTTGAGTCTTGCCACAATTCCATGACAGGAGCAGGCTGGATCGTGTAGTTGCCAGTTTACAGGTGAAGACAGGGGCCCGAGGAGGTCAGATTCTTTCCCCAGGTCTAGCTTGCCCGTGAGCCCGTGCCAGAGCTAAAGAGCAGCTGAGTCATCCCAGGCCTCGCGTGTTGCGCTGGCCCCTGGGACCGGCTGTCCTAATGAGTGGCCATGATTTCTTTTCCCCAAGCAGATCACTTTCTCGCACAAGCAGAAAACTGGGAGGCCTCGTTTCAGGTAGTAAACAAACCAGAGTGTCCGGCTTGGGAGGACCCAGGTCTCCCGTCCTCCCAGGGAGGAAGGGAGGGCCAGAGCTGGGGAGTCTTCCCAGACTCAGAATGGGCGAGCTGAGGGAGGACGGCGGGGACAGCTGTCTCTCCAGGCCTAGGAAGACGGCCAGTGGGCCTCCCTTAGCAGGTCCTGCTCCGCTTCGACTCTGTCTGAGCTTTGGTGTCGAGAGACAACACATTGGAGGACACTGCGTTCAGACCCCGACAATCTCGGCACAAGACGAGACGCATTTCCACTCCACCTTTCGAAGAAACTGTTATGCGCAGTTTCTGGCGAGTTATTTGATCTGATGAAAAACACAAAACACGGTGCAAAGGGATAAGTAGTATCTTGCAGGACAAGTCAGAAGCGTTGCTGCCATTTTGCTGTCAAAGAGTGAGTATAACTTGGCCTTGCCAATGCACGGAGAGCTTTCATCAGTCTGTGGGGCTCTTTGTAAACACCAACTCCAGTGTGAGTGGAAGAAAGTTGCTTCTTCATACTCCTCAGGAAAAACACACTCTGCTCTCAGGAAGGAGGGGAATGGCTGTTTTTTGAGTTTTCTATAAAATCAGCATTTCTCCCTCCCCTAAACCTACCCAAATATTCTACCTGGAACTCTGAATGTCCAAGTCCCATTTCAAAGAAAACGTAGAAGAAAGTCTTCATGACCTGGGGTCGGGCTGATGTCTGAGGCATGACACCAAAAGCACAATACATAAAAGTAAAAAAATGAGAAATCGGATGCTATGGCTTGAATGTGTCTCCCGAAGTTCATGTGTTGGAAACTTGACCCCCAGCGCAGCAGTGTGGAGAAGCGGGACCTTCAAGAGGTGATAAGGTCACGAGGGCTCTGCCCTCTGGATGGATTCCTGCTCTGTGCTCAGGAGTCAGCGAGTCCGTCGGTATATTTCAGGAGTGGGGTCCTGACACATGGTGAGTTCGGCCCCCTTCCTCTTTCATGCTCTTCTGCCGTGTTATGACACAGCAAGGAGACCCTCAGCAGATGTGGCCCTTTGACCTCGGACTTCCCAGCCTTCATCACCGTAAGCCAAATAAATCATCGAGTCCGTGTTATTCTGTGATAGCAGCACAACATAGACCAAGACGTTGTCCTTCACCAAAATGAAAAACTTTCGCTCCGAGGCAAGACACTGCTAAGAGAATGGGAAGACAAGCAGTGAATTGAGAGAAGATACAAACCACATGCTCCACAAAAAACGTGCCCTTCAGCCGGGCGCGGTGGCTCACGCCTGTAATCCTAGCACTCTGGGAGGCCGAGGCGGGCGGGTCACTCAAGGTCAGGAGTTCGAGACCAACCTGAGCAAGAGCGAGACCCCCGTCTCTACTAATAATAGAAAGAAATTAATTGGCAAACTAAATATATATAGAAAAAACTAGCCGGGCATGGTGGCGCATGCCTGTAGTCCGAGCTACTTGGGAGGCTGAGGCAGAAGGATCACTTGAGCCCAGGAGTTTGAGGTTGCTGTGAGCTAGGCTAATGCCACGGCACTCTAGCCCGGGCAACAAAGTGAGACTCTTTCTCAAAAAAAAAAAAAAAAAAGTGCCCTTCATAAATATAAAGAATTCTCAAAATTCAACAGGAAGAAAACAACCCAATCGAAAAATGAGCAAACAGCTTGAACAGACGCTTTATCCAATCGCAGGCACAGCCGGGGAAGTAGCCAGTGAAAGAGGCTCCGCATCATTAGCCACTAAGGAAATGCCAGGTAAAGGCAGAGGAGACCACACACCTACTGTGACGGCTAAGATCAAAAAGACGGAAAACATCAAGCCCTGCTAAGGATGTGAAGCACCTAGAACCCTCACATGTTGGTGACAGGGACGCAAAATGGCCCAGTCACTCTGGGGGACCGTTGCCTACAGCGTTAAACACGCACTCACCGCGTGACCCACCGGTCCCGGCTCTACGCATTCCGAGATGTGGGCCAGATGTTCCTTGTCCGCGGGTCGCCTTGTGCACTGCAGGGGTCCAGCAGAGCCCCTGACCTCTGCCCACTAGACGCCAGCTGCACTTCTGCCCTGTGACAATCAGAAGTGTCTCAAGTCATTGCCAAATGCCCCCTGGGGGGCAAATTGTCTCCAGTTGAGAACCACCGCCCCGGAGAAAAGAAAACCTTTGTTCGCACAAAGCCTCTGTACACACATCGACGGCAGCTCTATTCATAACCACCAAGAGCTGGGCACAACCCAGACGGCCTTCGCTGAGTGAATGGGCAAACAAAGCTGGCGCACCCCGCCCGTGCGACGGAATACTACTCGGTGGAACATTATTCTGAGTGCAAAAGGCCAGTCAAAAGGTTATACCCTGTGTGATTTTATTTCTATGACAATCTCAAAGAGACAAAACTATGGGGAGGAGAACACGTCAGTGTTGCCGGGCAGGGGCCAGGGGTGGGGAAAGGGCGTGGCTCCCCAAAGGGGACGCTTGAGGGGGTTTTGGGGTGATGGACTGTTTCGTATCCTGGTTGCAGTGGTGCTTATGTGAATCTAAACACCAAAACAACAAAAAGTCCATTTCACTATATGTTGATTTTAAAAGGTGAATAAGAGCAAGGGAGGGGAAGCGAGTTCAGAAGGACATGGGCTCTTATCGGGACTCCTTATTTTCTTTCTCTAAAGGATGATTTCTAGCCAAAGGCTTAGCGTTCAAACCTACTTAGAAGAAGAGGGAGGAAGAGTCTTGTCATTTATTAACCTTTTCCCACCATCGCCTGTTTCTGGTTGACTGTAAGTCCAGAGAAAACAAATATTTGGATATTTAAGTGGTGGTGGGGGTGTCTCTCCTCTGGGAGGGCCACATCTGTCCCCTGCTCCCTGTGCCCAGGGCTACTCAGAGTCTCGGGGTCTTCCCCAACCCCAGGCCACTGAGACCCAGCTCTGGAAGGAGAAGCTAGGGCAGGAATAAGGGAAGGGAAGGAGAAAAGATCCCCCGCCCCCACTCAGGCAGACGATACAGAGAAGACGCAAAACACTTTTTTTCTTGATTTGGACAAGAGTGCTGGGAAGTCACAGCCAGGGCCCGCAGCCCACGGTGGGGTCCTCTTAGAGGCAAAGCGGGGCGCTTGTACTTCCAGGCTACTGGCTTCTTAGCCCTGAGCTCGTTTACTCCTCACCACAGCCCTGGGACCGGGCGCTCTTGCTGCTCCTGCTCCACAGACAGAGCAACTGAGCATCGGCCTGTCTCAGTCCGGCCGGGCTCCTGTGACAAAACACCTCGGACGGGGGGATTTATGAACATCGGACATTTGCTGCTCATGGTTCTGGAGACTGGGAGACCCAAGGCCGGGGTGCCGCAGGTGCGGTGCCGGGGAGGGCCTGCTTTCTGTCCGCAGATGTGCCTTCCTGCCTCATCCTGACGCGGCGGAGGGGCGGACAGGCTCGCTCAGGCTGCCTTATAAGAGCACCAGTCACCTCCCAAGGCCCCCACCTCTTAATACTGTCACATTGGAGATAACATTTCAACATAGGAATTTGGGGGTGTGTGTGACACATTCAGGCCACAGCAAAGCCCAATAAGCAACTCCCCCAAAGGTCACCCAGAGAGGATGTAGCTGGCCCAGAATTTGACGGCATCCTCTGACGGCAGGTGCCTGAACCAGAGCCCTGCGGCCTAGATCATGTTCTAGGTGGAAATGGGGACAGCAGTGGCCTGAGCCCCCAGGACTCCCCCGCCACAGGGTGAGGTAAGAACAAAAGGCATGTGACACGGAACCCCAAAACCTGGATGCAAGTCCTGGCTCAGCCACTGGCTGTGTGACTTCCAAGAAATCACCTTGCCTCTCTGAGACTCTATTTCTTCATCTGAAAGAAAACAGACAGCCCGGAGGGTTGGTGTGGCAACACGAATGGAGAGTTTATAAAATATCACAGGTAATGTGAGTGTAAAATGCAATGATCTCTCCCCTCTGTCGCCTCGTTCTGTCCTGGAACCTGCTTGTCCCTCAAGTACTGGGGTCATTTCATTGTGTTATGGAGCTAGGGCTCACCTATTTTAAATAAGTAACATGTTCACATAGTTAAAAAAAAAAATTTTTTTTTTAAGAGACAGAGTCTGACTGTGTTGCCCAGGCTGGAGTGCAGTGGCTATTCACAGGTGTGATCATAGCTCACCACATCCTTGAACTCCTGGGTCCGTGTGATCCTTCTGCCTTGGCCTCCTGCGTCGCTGGGACTATAGGCCTGCTACAGGCTGATGTAGCTCGAAATTTTAAAGTTACAAGAAGGTGTGTCATGAAAATGCTTGTCCCGGTTTCTTGGGTATCCATCCAGAGACACTCTTTAGCACACACAAGCAGGCAGACGCGGGCATGGTTTTCTCTGTTACCCTCTTTTGCCCAGATGGGAGCGCGCCCCTTCATCCCTGCCTCAGGAATTGAAATCAGCTCTTCTGCTCCTTGGTTTGGTTGGTTTGTTTTTCCACTTTACAGTGTCTCCAGGACATGGCTCCATACTCCTACATCAGTGGCTCTGAGTCTCTGTTCTCCCTACCGTATTCCGTTACACAGACACACCGTAAGTGTGGAACCAGTCCCTTATGGAGGCACCTCCAAGCCTTTGTCATTCTTATAAACAATGCCACCGAGGTCATGTCACAATGTGCACGCATAGCTGGACACTAAGTTTCTAGAAGCAGAATTGCTGGGTCAAAGAATTTGTGCATTGAGTGGATATCGCCAAATTGCCCTCCGTGGAGGTTGTATCAGTTTACAGTCCCTCTAGCAAAGCGTGAGCCCGCCTATCCTCACCCGTGTCAAGCGAATGTGTCCTCACAGCTCTCACCTTTGCCAGTCTGCTCCGTGGAAAACAGGGTCTGGTGCAGTTTTGGTTTGCGATCCCTCATCCTGAGTGAGGCTGAGCATCTTGTCAGCTACGGCCAGCTCCGGGTCCTCTCCCCACACTGCCCGAGGCCATGGCCTTGCCCATCACTGCCTCTGCAAGATCCGGGCCTAGATTTGTGTTTCTATCTCTCGGCTTCTCGCTGAGTCACTCCCAAGAAGGACAGGGTGGCAGGGTTAGGTTATTTCTGCCTGAGCCAGACGAGTTGCCAGTCCTGGGAAGACCTTGGCCTCTGGCCTTCCCTGTGGGTGCCCAGCATCTGTGCATTGCACCTGTCAGACCCAGGTTTCCTCGGCCCCCCGGGAGAGATGGGGGCTTGCAAGCAGGGATCAGGTCAGACACGTTTGCAAACCAGGCATAGAAAGGACCCAGCTGGGTTGGGAGCAGGAAGATTTGGAAGGAAGGAATGAGCAGAGTCCCGAGCTGTAAGTGAGGAGGAACTTGTAGGTGAGAGGAAGCAGGCTGAGTGGAGAGAAAGGATTTAAGTGGTTGCAGCAGACTTTGGGTAGGGAGGGTGGTGGGCCACAGCGGAGGGAGGGGAAGTTGGGACAGGTCCTCATGGAAATCATGTGACGTGCACACAGCATCGCCCACCCTTGGCTGGTGGCTCATGGCCACTCAGGGCTAGTGCTAAGAGCCACCTACAGTTGGATGTAGACATACCCCTTTGGCTGTGCATGGAGGATTTGGGCCACCGGTGCGACCAGCGAGAGGTCTGGAGAGGCCCCGTGACCCACACTGACCCTCTCTGAGCGGGGTCTGGGCAGCTGAGGGGCAGCTCAGGTCGGGTAGCTGTAATTTAATCTCACTGCTGCCCCTCGCATCTGGCTGAGTCTTGCTCAGGAAAGACAAGAGAGGCTGGGAGGAGCCAGTGGCTGGATTTCTGGGCCCCTGGGGAATCTGTAGGCTGTAATTTCCCGACTCAAACAAAAAGCAAATTTGCACTGGAAATTGCTGAGGCAGAATCATCCCGGAGCCCCTGGAAGGAGGCGGCCTTGTAATTTTCTAACCTCCAGGGCACCTGCCCACAGAGAAGCTGGGCCTTCGCATCTGTGGGCAATGGAGCTCCCAGGCCCGTTCTAGGCTCAACCATCCGCAGCGGAGCCTCTCCTCTCCCCTCTGCTGGGGCCAGTGATCAGAGCTAGACTTCAGAGGTGGGCAGTGGGGAGAGGCCCCTGTAGCTTGGGGGTCAGTCCGTCCCGGGCTCCCGGGGCTGCCATGTCAGCAGGAGGGTAAGCTCCTGCGGACTTTCACACCAGCCAAGAACGCGGGCGCTGCTGGCACTGCAGGAGCATGGTGGCGGCCGGTGGCCAGGGTGGGCTGCCTCCCTGCAGCGAGCAACTCAGAGTCTTCTCCAGGCCACGGTTACAGAGCAGAGTTTTCAAGAACAGCAGCTACCACGCTCTGCCCCCTCACCCTCAGCCTCCCTGGGGGAAAAGTATGAAAAGTTGAGGTTGTCCCCGAGGCCACCAAGAAATGTTTAATTGCTTTCCGAGAGAATTGTCACCTCCTTCTGGTTTCCTCCCCGCTCCACCTCTTCCCCGCCCACCGGAGGCTCTTGCTTGGGGAGTCGGGGCTGAAGACGTGCCACTCCTTGGCTGTGTCTCAAAGTAACCAGGAGCCTGTGCTGCACAGCGGCTTCTCCAAATATATTGCTGCACCACCTTTGCTGAAAAAAAGAACCCTATGTTCGAGGGGAATAAATGTGCGTTTTGCTGTGAGCCAGGCGCTCGTTGACAGCAGATGGACGGTGGCCCAGGCCAGCTGAGTCAGCCAGACTTCAGAGCAAGCAGACAGTGTGAACCAAGACGGGGATGGGAGCCAGCCAGGGAAAGTGAAATACAGGGATACTTGAAGGTTTTCCTCCCAGGACTTTAGTCAGCACCTTGTGCAACTTGATTTAGGTTGGGGCCAAATAGAGGGCTGTGTGTTATGAAGGGTAGGCTGAAAATCAGTCATAGATTGACCCCCAAATGTATAATCATTCACATACCTTAGGAATTTGTTTCTAATTCACATAACAGACCAGGGCAGGCATTCCTGATTGGCCGGCAGCTTTCTTCCATGTGGTGATGCAGGGACCCAGGCTCTCTCCATCCCTGGGCTCTGCCTTTCCCTGGGGTCTCACTGCTGTCCCCCTCCAGCTGGCAGAAGAGGAAGGAATGTGTAGAGGAAGCATCTCTGCTCCTCACTGCCTCTGCTCAGAAGGGGCGCACATCTCTGCTCACAGTCTGTCGGGGGAACTTGTCACATGAACACACCTGGTTGTAAGGGCAGCTGAGAAATATAATCTCTGCTCTGTAGTGGCAACTCTGCACTAGGAAAGGGAAACAGGGACTTTGTAGACAGCTAACTATCTCTGCCACATGGCCTCAATCAAGGCATTTGGGTCATGGGACCAAAAGAGAGAATAACCCATTCTGAGTTCTAGGAACTAGCTAGAAGAACAGTCCGATCTTACACTAGGAAGTCCTGCCTGGATAACTTGCTAGAAAGGATTTTGCTTGTGCCGAGGACTGAAAGAGCCAACAGCTTCCGAATGGGACAGAAATACAGGGGCATGTTAACAGAGAAGACAACTTATAAAAAAACCTGGATAATTAGACCTAGGAAGCTGTGCTATTCATGTAAGTGGTCTGTCTATGCATAGTTTGTGTCCAAACTTCTGAGCCTGAGCAGAGGACCTTGGGCCTCTGACAGAGGCTGCGTGGCTAGAGATTCGGATACCTGTGTATGGAGGAGGGGCACAGCCTGAGCCCCGGGTGAGGCTGCGACTCCAAGGTTGTGGGTGAAATCAGAACACTGCCTTTTCCTCCTGGCCTGGAGGTTCCAGGGTCAACATACATGCCCTGGAACCTTCACTGTGCAGACACCTGTTTTAGGTATTATTGCTGCATAACAAATCACTACAAATTGAGCAGCTTAAAACAACACCCCTTTATCAAGCTCATAGTCCTGTAGGTTGGAAGTCTGGGCCAGGCTTCCCTGGGTCTCTGCTTAGTGCGTCACAAGGCCAAAATCAAGGTGCTGGTCAAACTGACTTGTCATCTGGAGGCACTAGGGCAGAATCTACTTCTAGGTTCACTTAGGTTGTTGCTAGAACCCAGTTCCTTTCCTTGTGGTTGTAGGACTGAGGTCCCTGCTTTCTTGCTGGCTGTCAGCTGGGGGTCTCTCTGAGCTCCTAGAAGCTGCTGTCAGTCCTTTCCATGGAGCCCCCACCCCCAATCTTTAAAGCCGGTTACGGCACATCCACTTCTTCCTGTGCTAAAATCTCTCTGACTTCCCTTCTGCTGTCAGGGAAACTCTCTGCTTCTCATGAGCTCGTGTGATTGGATCAGCTCCGCTCAGATAATCACTCTACTTGCAGATCAACTGATAAGTAACCTTAGTTAAACTGCAAACCCCTTTTGCCATATAATATAATATTATCAAGGGAGTAGCACCCAGGGACAGAGATCTTGGAGGTCATCTGAGAATTCTGTGTTCCACAGTGCCTGAGGCTGACGTTGGAGCCAAAGAGACTTTTTGTTTTCTGGCCAAGGAGCTGCCCCACTAGGTTCCACCCAACCATGGTGGGGTCAGGTGACCAGCGGGCCTGGCCCCAGCTCTTGCCATATACACGGGAGATCTAGGAACAGAGAGGAAATGGCCCGTCCCTGTGCAAGCTGCTTTCTTTTATCAAAAGACAAAATTATGACATTTAAAGATTTTAACTGGCTTTTATTTGGGATTCTAGAATTGAGCAACACCTCGTTCTGTACAATAGAATGAGTGCTCAGATGAGCTGGGAAGAGGAGTTTGGCTTTGAAAGCAGAAACAGAACAAACAGCAGATTTCAAAGTTATTTTCCCTGTAAAGGTTAGAGCAGAGGGGACCTCCGTATCACTCTGGCTAAAACTGGCCTGTTTGGGGATTTGGCTATTATCTCTTTCTCTCCTGATATCTTGGAATGTCAGATAAACAGCTTAGATGCAGCTCAGCATGTGGACCTTCATTCAGCCTAAGTGACTCCGTGTAGGTCTGGTCTGTTGGGCCCAGTGCAGGAGCTCAGCCCAGACGAATGGGCTCCTGCATTTTATTGTATTTTATTTAACACTCTCAAAGTCGCACAGAGACGGGACCTCCCTGAGGAGGGGCTCCAACCGCGGAGCACTCTGAACTCAGAAGAAACACAGCCTGGCCCCGCCAGCGGGGAGCTCACCCACTAACGGCCCCAGCCTGCCCCCGACACTCGCCCACCTTTGAACTCAGGTCTTGTGCCCTGAAGAGACCCCAGAGTTCTCCAGTCTTCCCACCCTCTTGCCTGCCCCCAACCTCCTCACCCCTTCTTAGGGAAGAGTGGGCCTGGGCACAGTGACCTCAGGACCTGGCAGCTTCCTGGGCGCCCCCCGCCCACCTCCTGGTCATCCAGATGGTGCCCAGCCAAGAAAGGCAGCTCCTGGTGTGTGTCCTGCAGGTGGCCCGACATTGGGGAGGGCAGGTGAGAGAGAGAGGAGTGGGAGGCCCTGCTCAAGGGGGGGGCATCCTGCAACCGTGTCTCAGCCCGGCCTCTCCTGCCTGCTGCCTCCCGGAGTCCTTGAGGGTCTGCTCTTAACATGTTCCAGGGCATTCCTTAACGTGCTTCTAGCACCTTTCAGTGCCTCCTCTTTGTGGCAAGGCCAAGTGGGGAGCTTCCATGACCCCCCCGTCCTTCTCCCCTGCAGTTACACAAAAGTGTAGCACCTGCAGCAAAACCACTAAAAATGTTTTCTTAGCTGCACGGTCCCTCCAGGGCGCCACAGCACAAAACGACCCTTTGTGCAGGTCCCTTCTCCTCCAGCCCGGGAGCTGATGCCTCAGCCCCACCTCAGACTCAACCTTGGCCTTCCCCCTTGCTGGCTAGCTTTAGGTCCTGGAGGATTTGAAGAGGGGCCACCTCTTTGCAGTCAAACGCCTTAATTCAAAGCTCCCATGTGAAGCCATCTGTCTGGTCTGGTGGCCTTTCCTTTCCCCTGGGGTGCCATGGCCGGCGGTCAGAGGCATGGCGGGACTCTCTGTGGGCACAAGGGCCGTGGGTGGGCAGACAGCCCCTGCAGCCTCAAGTCCATGGGTCCGGGCACTGACCGCAGAGCCAGCCGGACGCGATTTAGTACAGCAAGGTGGGAGAGGGGTGCGCCTGGGTGTGCCTGCCCTTCTCTGCGTTCAAAGCCAAAAGGTAAGGATCTGGCGACTTGCCAGAACGCCGGCTGTCATTTGTGCATCCTGCACATGTGCATTGAGGGCGTGGATAATGACGTCCACTTGTCAGCCACTAAGTTAGCTGCCGGGAGCACGATGGCCAACCCGGCAGCTAGACTGGGCCATGGTTGGGGGTGCGTGGGGAGACCCCAAGGGCTGGCCGTGCTGAGGAGTCAGGGGTCATCCTGGGGCAAGGGGAAGCCACTGGAGGGCTTTGCCAGTGGCAGGGCCAGGACTCTGGCCACAGAGCGAGGACACAGCCTGGAGCAGAGGGGCCGGGACTGCTGCTGGAATCCTGAGGGATGACCGAGGCCTGTGGACCAGGCTCCCAGCCCCCCACAGTGCCAACAATCCACTGTTGATTCTACAGGAGAACAAGGAGCGCCCTTTGCCAATCTGATTCGGTACCAAGCAACCGTGTCAAAGAAGAGGCTTGTCTTCAAGCCCTGTTTTTGCATTTTTTCATCCTGTCTCCTCTAAGCCCTCTGGCTTCCAAACAGGCTATAGCTGCCCTTTCTCCCTGGGCCTCCATCCTCTCCATCTCTTCTCTCCTCCTCTCCTGCTCACCCACGTGACATATCCCCCTTAGCTTTCAGAGCCCAAGCCCTCTACCGGCCTCCTTCCTGGAGCAAAGAAGGAAGAGAAGTGCTGAGGGCCCATAGCCTGCACTGGACCTGCCAGGCCCCAGCGGCCCTGGCATCAGAAGGGCTATGACTGGGGGCTGCGGGAGCCTGTGGCTGTCCTTGCTGAGTCACGCTCCCAGGTATCACATTGTATAAAACCAGGAGGCTGACAGGAAAGTCCCCAGGCTCCAGGGTTGGCTGAGTCTTTATCAGATTGGGACCACACCCCCTCTAGATGGTCTGGGGAGGTTCAACCCCAGGAAGCAGCACCAAGCCCTCGGAAAAGTCAATAGCCACACCTGTTGCTCCCCAGAAACCTCTTTTCTTTGTGGGCATGGCCCTTCCACCCTGAGGTTTCAGGGAACTGAGGCCGGAGGGGGAATTATATAGCCCACCCACACTGCAGCCACTTTCAGAATCAACTTCTTTGGCTTCTTTTTTTCCACAGGACCAAGGAGACACCTACACCCACCTCACCAGTGTCACCCAAGGGAGCCAGCCTGAATCCTGGCCTCTCTTGGGCTCAAAAGAATCTGGATCACAATAGATAGGGTTAGATTACTTGGGCCAGCGCCTCACTCAGCAGATGTAGAAACTGGGGCTGGGGGAAGGACGGTGGTCTAAGGCCTGAGGCCGGTCCAGGACACTAGGGACTGGCAGCCAGGACACCTGACCTCCCCAGTCACCTGACCTCCCCAGCTGCCCCTTCCACAGTGTAATCACATAACACAGTCAGGGGAGTAACTCAGGGCAGGGATGGAGCCCATGGGGCCATCTTGGAACTTTGCCTGCCACAGTGCTGGAGTCTCATGTCCCTCCCCACCTGGCAGGACCCTGGGCAGCTCCTGAGGGGGTTCACCATGGACTGCTCTTGCTCACTCAGTGAGACCCAACCGCAATCCCCAATTCATCAGTTACAACAGTGGAACCCGGCAGCGTGGACAGGCTCACGGCCCTCGCCCCTCCAGAGGCTGGGTCCCTCCTGGGCCAATTGGCCCAGACCCACAGTTCTCAGCCTGTGTTTTCAGGTTCCAACAAAGGGCTGAGATTCTTGCAGGAAGCCAGAGGAGGTGGCCAAGAGCTTGGCTGTTCTAATTACAGGGGCCCCTTCAGCCAGGACCCCCACTCTCTTCGTGCATTTCTGCCTGGTTCCCTCTTTGACATCATAAAACTCAGTCTTCATTCGTTTAGTAAATAGTTACTGAGAACATGCTTAAAGTACCAGAGTAAGTAAGAGTGGGAGGTAAGGCAGCAAAAATGAATCACATGAACCTTGACTGCCGAAGACTGAGTATCTGGTTGAAAAGAAAAGAAGTGTGCACAGCACCAGTGGGCTCCTGCCCACGTTCTGAAACTTACTCGTTCTGGGACCTTACTAAGTCAGCTCACCTTTCCCATTCCTAGCTTGCTTGCCTGAAAAACCGGGATGACACTCATGGTTGTTGGTGAGAGACTGACTACGCAAATGGACAATGGCCAGACCAGATATAAAAATAGAACTCTGACCCACAATCCGTGGCAACTGGCCCAGGAAGCCAGCCTGCTGTCCACACGTCAGACCACCAGCTCTACCGACCGGTCCAAGAAGCCAAATGTGGCCCGGCGTGGCCAGGACTTGATTTGTAACTGACAGTTTCCCTAATTCTTGCTCCTGCTTCCAACTTGTCCTCATTTCCAAGAAAAAGCCAAGTATGTTCCCCCTCACCAGTCCCACAGGACACCCCACTTCTAGTTAGCTGCCTCCTGTCCCCCCAGGCCAACAGCCTCCATCAGGGCACATGTCCTCTGCCTGCCTCTGAGTCCCTCCCAAACATAGGCGTGGTGGCGGCCCCCCTTGCGACAGCAAGCCCTGGGTAATAGCTCTTGCGTGCTCTCAGTTGGGTGGTCTCTGTTTATTTCCATATTGGGATTAGAGGATTCAGAGAATGTGGAAGAGTTGGTTAAAGAGTCCAGAACTCCAGAAATGTCAGGTGGAAAGCTTCAAGGTCAGTACCAGAGGAGGCGTTCAGAGAAGGGCAGCAGCCGGGGCTGGTACGTCACCTGAGCTCTGCCATGGACGGCAGTGAGCCCTGCGGGGCAGTCCCCTGCACCTTGCACTCAAAGTGCCAGTAGTGGCAAAGGTGCAAGCAGGAGAAGGAGAGGGTGGGGCCAGGCTACCAGGGACCGCTGGGGGTGCCTCTCTGTGCCCATTTCAACTATCCTCTCCCTTCAGACCACCTTCGGGTGCATGTCCAGAGCCTGGAGGGACACCTCTGAAATCCCTAGCCCCGGGCTATGCCCCCAAGGGCACAGAATGATCATGGGCCAGAGGGAGCTGAAGCCTCAGTTTACATTGTGGTAGAAACCCAGGGCGTGGTACGTTAAGGGTCTTGTAGGGGAACTATGTCACAACGTAGGGTAGAAAGCACCCTCTTCTCCCTCCATGCCTTGATCACAATCCTCCTTCTTCCCAGGAGTGTTCCAGGGACCACAGAGTGTGTGAGCATTGCCTCCCTCTGATCCTGCATCTCCTCCAAACTCAGCGTACCCTGCAGAGGTGTCAGGTGCCCCTCTATCCTGGCCTCACCTTCTCTTGCTTGGGTAGTCTCCTAAGGGGTCTCCAGCCTCCTGACTTATCCATTCTCTATAATACTACCAGCAGGATCTTTCTAGAACACAACCAGGAACTCAGTGTGTGGTAGGAAGGCCTTTGTGTCAGCACCGCCCACCTTTCCAACTTACCTTCCAACACCCTCCCTCACCCTCCCTCACCCATGGACTCCAGCCACACCAGACTACTCTCTGTTTTTATCTTAACCCCAGGCATTAGACTAAGGGGCATGAGCTCACGTGTTCTGGACTTCCGCTAGTCCCTGCCTTCTAGGTGCAGGCTCTAACACTGGCATCTCCCTCCGCCTTGCACACAGAACCCAGAGACAAACAGACTGGACTCAAATCTGCCTCCGCTACTAACTAGTTGTGCTCTTTGGGCAAATTGCTTAAATGCTCAGGCCATCTACAAAAACGACATAATAGCAATTCCTGCCTTGCAGGGTCACTGTGGAAATTCAGTGAGGCTGGTGCATGTAAAACACTGACTCCTGTGCCCAGAATGTGGGAAACACCCGGAAGACGCTGCTGGTTACTGTTCTTGGTGCCGCCTGCCGTTCCAGCCAACTCTGTTTCTGCCTCTTCTGCTCTCAACTAAGGCTTAGGCGCCTCATTAGAAACTGAGTTCATAACAGAAGTGACCACAGATCCCATCTCGTCCAACCGCCACATTTTACAGACAGGGTAACTGAGACCCTGAGATTAGAAATGGCTTCTCAAGGTCACATGGCACATTGGTGCTGCCAGGGGGCCGGGACCCCTGTGCTCTTTGCGTGGTCTTTGCATCGCATCACAGAGCAGCTCACATACACTTACCGCCTTACTTTTATTTTCTCTAGAAATAACATCACAGCAGATGCTGTCCTCATAGTTTGCAGGCACTGGGAGGGGGCACTCTGGGGAAGGGGTTCCTCAGCTGCCTCCCTGAGGGCTCATGACACAGAAAGTTCTAAAAAGTGATGCCCCCTGATTAGGGGAATCAAAATAGACTAAAACCAGGATGGGCTGGTGTGCCTTGGTGGCAAGCGACCCCTGGATTGCTCCTGGAAGGGCCTGCTGCTCACCTGCACACTGAATCTGTGCCAGCTGGAGGGGTCCCCACCTGGAGGTGCAGGTACCCCAAGGCCTCAGCGGGTGTGGCTGAAATGCACAGAGTCAGGACAAGCGGGAGGCTTCCTGGATCCGGATGAGCTACTCTTATCACCTGGGAAGAAGAAGAACCGCTGTGGGGATCCGCCAAAGAGGCCCAGCCCTTTGTCCTGGCCCCTGGGGACAACCCCTGGGGCTGAGAAACGAAGATTGGTGGAATTATCCTTGGGTCCTGGGGAAGGTGCTGACACTCCTGTTAAACACACAAACAAAGCATCTTCCTTCCCCAAGCTGGGGAAGAATTGGAACAAGGTGGTTCATGTGTTTCCTCTTAACATCAAAATACAGTCCCTGGCGATCAGCCCCACCTGGTTCCCATGAGGTGCTGCTCCTGGGGGCAGGGCCCTCGGAAGTGCTCTCAGGGCAGGATGCAACAAGCCTGCCTGCCCTTGTGTCCACTGGCCACGCCAGTGCTGCCCGCGCCCCACACTGGAAGCGCAGCTCCGAGGGAGGTGGGGGTGGGGCATTGGGACGCAGCCCGCAGGCACCTTGCTCCCTGGCCTGGGGTCCCACCCTTTCAGTAAGTGGTAGGAGCTTTCCAGCCACCATTAAGTGCTCTGTTCCAGCCCTCTTTTCCACAACCCTTCCACGTCCCTGGGAGACTGGTCACTCTGTCCTCCTCCCACTGGTGAAAACCCCCTGCCCACAAGGCGCAAGTCCTCTCCAAGAGCAGAGCCTTCCGCTTAAAGCCAACTCACGCACCCCCCTTCCCTCCATCTAGCTGGTCCCCCCTTCCACCATCTCACCCCTACCCCTCCCTCATGGAGCGGTGTGGTGAATCGGGATGGCGGTGCCAGGGCATCTTGGTGTCCACGCCCGCCCCGCCCACTTGCTAAATACACATCTTGGAGGAGCCCGGGATGGAACTGCCTTGGATGTCATTAACTCCTCTGCCTCCAGCAGCCTGGCGAGGGGGCAGGCCGGAGGGGCCTGGCGAGCCGGTGGGAGGGGCACCCGCAACCGGAAGGAGTCCCTGCCCAGGCGCAGCTCAGGAGGATAGGGGCCTGGGGTCTGAAGAAGGGGCTGGCTTCACTGCCCCCAGCCACCCACCCCACTGCACTCTCCAAAGGAGGAAACTGAGTCAGGGGAGGGCAAGCGGGGCTCCGTTGCTCAAATCTCATGGCAGGCATCTGGTGAAGTCAGGCCCTAACCCACTTTCTCCAGAAAGAACTGAAGGAAGAACTCATCTCTGCTTCCACGAGAAGTGAGGGAGGCTGGGCAGGCAGCCCACCTTCTCCCAGGGTGGGTCCCCTTTCAGGCCCCCTGAGCGTGCAGGCCTCGGCTGGAGGAGGCTGGCGACTACCTCCCACCTTCCCCACTTCCCTGAGTGGCGGCACCCTAGCAAGGCCCCCGGACCTAGGCCTGCACGGCTGCACCCCAAAGGTGCCCTAGAGGCTCACCGGGCCCCACAAGCAAGCGAGGGGGCAGCAGACCGGTGAGGGCTGGGGCTGGAGTAAGGGCACAGGATTCTCCCTCCCACTTGTGCCAAGTGGGAGGAGGTCAGCTGCAGCTCTGTCATCTCTAGGAACCACCCCTGCTCTCCCCTTGCCGTGGGCTGTGGCAGGCCCCCTGCCCCAATACCTTCCTGGCCCATTTCCCCATCCTGCCCAGTGGGGCCACTGCTGCCAAGGCTCACGCTGGCTTGGAGGGCAGGATGCCCACGTGGCTGCCGTGGACAGGAACCACTGACCTGGGGGGGTGGGGCAGGCTGGACCCCGACACTGACTGAGACCCAGGGGCTTTGGACCCAGGCAGCCCAAGCTCCCCAGAGGGGACAGGCCAGCTGGAAGGGGCGGCCGTACCCTGCCAGTGGAGGGGTGGGGGAGGGGTGATGAAAGGACCCTTCAAGCCTGCCATGCCCAGGAAGCCACCAGAGTGATCTGAGAAAACTGCAGGGAGCTGCAGCGCCTTGGCCTGGCCAACCCAGCGTGGCAGATGTGGCTTCAGGGCGGAGGAGACTGACAAGGGGTACAGCTGAGCCCTCCCACCTACCTACTCTGCATTGGCTGTGGGCCCCAGGGCAGGCCCGGTTTCTTGTAAGAACTGGGATCATCCTATAAATCCAGCCTAAAAGGTCCGCCCTCCAGCCCCTGGCTGACCGTCCGCACAGCTGGTCCTGCAGCGCCCCCTGCTGTCTCAGGTGACAGGGACAGGCATGAGACCCTCCTAGGAGGGCCCTCGCTGACAAGGAGGCAGGATTTCCAAGACACCCACGTGCCAAAGGCTGTCCCATGGTCCCTGTCAGCACTCACCCAACCTAGGAGCTTAGTGTTTACTCTCTTGGTTTTTTGAGACAGAGTCTCACTCTGTTGCCCTGAGTAGAGTGCCGTGGCATCAGCCTAGCTCACAGCAACCTCAAACTCCTGGGCTCAAGCGATCCTCCTGCCTCAGCCTCTCAGAGTAGCTGGGACTACAGGCATGTGCCACCATGCCCAGCTAAT
>CAUYRT010064779.1:0-55351 GCA_963574885.1 Lepilemur ruficaudatus
GTCTTTACTAAAAATAGAAAGAAATTAGCTGGACAACTAAAAATATATAGGAAAAATTAGCCAGGCGTGGTGGTACATGCCTATAGACCCAGCTACTTGGGAGGCTGAGGCAGGAGGATCGCTTGAGCCCAGGAGTTTGAGGTTGCTGTGAGCTAGGCTGACGCCACGGCACTGTAGCCCAGGTAACAGAGTGAGACTCTGTCTCAAAAAAAAAAAAAAAAAAGACAAGGCTTCTGAAGCAATAGTGTAGCTAGGTATAATAGAAGTAGGGTAATAACAATAAAAAATTACTATTCAGAAAAGTAGAGATTAGTAACACAGAAATTACTTACTGTCCAAAGCAATTATTAAACGCTACTGTGTAGGAAATTTGAAGACTTTCTGTCCTGACAGAGTAATAAGTTCCTGGATTAAACACTGTTCTTAGGCCTAATAACTCTGGTTTTTCACTTGGTCACTTCTGTGCCTTGCTCATCTTCCACCCCACCTTAACCTAATGGCAATTACCGTGAGGCAATTTGAAACAATGGGCTTGTGTGAGAAGGAAACCTTAACGTCCCCCCCCATCGTTTTTTGGAAGGGGGGCTTTGAGTTTGTATGGCATAGCTCCAATCTTATCTTCTATTAAGGCTGCCTATTGGTGCCACTGCTTTTAACTGTACCACTTTAGAGTACAGAATTAATTTGCTCTTTCTCCTCTATGAAGTTCCAAGGAAAAAGACTTAGTCAACTTAGGCTGCAGATCACAGGAAAACGTATACCTTTTTTAGCAAAGATATATTCCTTTATATTTCTGCTTACTAACTAGCTCTAGTGTGAGCTATACCTCTTGGGTATAATTTTGTTGAAAGTTACAAGAATATAGCCAAAACATATAACATTCTGAATCTTTCATACTATTTCCCTTAAAGCTATAACATTTCAAGATAATCAGGCAATGTTTTACCACTGCATAAAAATGATCACTAGCTTTTCAGTCTTCAATATCTAAGTATTCACTACTTACCACTTTATTATAAAGCCAGTATCACATATGCTATGTTCTTATTCATGAAGCTTCCTACTCCTGGTACCAAATTGGATATTAAGGTTATATTCAATGATTTGTGACCCTGAAAAATAAAATAATAGTGGCTTTAAACATGATGTAAGTCTGTTTCTTGTGTTTTTGTAAAGGAAGTCCAGAAATAAACCACAGCTGATGTGGTGCCGCCTCAGTGCCAGAGGACCAGTGTATTTCTATATTTATTGCCTTGCCATTCTGAACATGTGGCTTCTTCCTCATAGTCTAAGATTGATACTCATATTCCAGCCACCCCGTCTACATTCTAGCTAGGAGGAAGGAGAATTCTCTAAAGAATAATGTACTCAATTCCTTAAGGACATTTCTTGGAAATCACATCTAATACATTTGTTTATACCCCTTGGCTTGAATTCAATCACATAATCACACCTAGCTTTAAGGGAGACTGGGAAATACAGTCTTTATTCTGGTATGCATTAGCTAAAACTCAGGTGTTCTTTTACTAGGAAGAGGGGAGAATGGATATTGGGCAACAACCTCCAGTGCCTGCCAAAATGATCTAGGTGAGGTGTCCCCTCTCCCCCGCCCCCATGCAGAGTGCAGTGGCGTCATCTTGGCTCACTGCCACCTCAAACTCCTGGGCTCGAGCGATCCTCCTCCCTCAGCCTCCCAAGTAGCTGGGACTTACAGGCACGTGCCACCATGCTTGGCTAATTTTTCTATTTTTTGTAGAGATGGTGTCTTGCCCTTGCTCAGGCTGGTCTTGAATTCCTGACCTCAAGAGATCCTCCCACCTCAGCCTCGCAAAGTGCTATTAATAGGATAATAGGCATGAGCCACCTGACCCTAGGTGAGCTTATTTTATTCCTTGTTTCTTTCTTTTCTTTCCAGTGAGTTTTTATTTTCAGTTAAGTCATAATTCAGGGTCCCAGGGCAGGGATCACCATGTACCCGGGTCCCCCTTTACCACCCTTGAAGAAGAACTGAGGACACAGGAGGGGTGAGTGGAGCCAGTTTAGATCTTTCCAGGGACTGTGCCATCTTCCTGGTCATCATCCCAAGATAAGACCCAGGATATGGGGCAGAGGGACTTGTACATATACTGGTAGCATTTGCACACAAAGGTACCACCCCTTTAGCAGTCGTTTCCTTCTTGCGGTGGTAGAAGTCCAGGTAGTTTTGCCAGTAGTTCCTGGTCTGGGTCTGGTTAGGGAAGTGGCTATTAAAAGGGGCAGTCCTATAGTTCTTGATTTTGGTCTTGATGTCTTCTACCATAGTGCTTACTCCTGAAGGTGCCCCTACAACACCTCTCAGTTCAGTGTTCACTCTCTGCTTCTTATTGGTAGTCTCTAATATTTAAAAAGGCTTATAATTCTCTTTCTATTGTATTCTTATCTTCATGTCATCTAAGGCATCTGAGTTACTTCATTAAGATGGTTTTTCTCTTTTACGGATCACCAGTGTGCTTTCTCCTTGGTTGATTTAGAACCTTTCTGTTTTAAGATAGGACAGCGAGATATTTGAAGATTTTTATGCTGGTGTGTGTTTACCTTTTCTTTTTTTGTTATCCACACCGTGCTTGTTGTCTACACAAATGCCTTCAAGACGCCCAGCACCGACTGCTGACTGGTGCAGCTGTGTTCCTTTGCATTTTGTAAATTCTATAATAATTACTCTTAGATGTAGTTGTAATGTGGGAACTCCTGCAGTGATGTGAATGCTTTTGCTGTATTATTTGCTTTGTTAGGAAAAATAGATATCTTTGCCTTTGTTCTCTATCCTCCCCTCCCTTCTTTTTTTTTTTTGTTTTTCGAGACAGGGTCTTACTTTGTCATCCAGGTTGGAGTGCACTGACTCGATTATAGTTCATTGCAGCCTGAAACTCCTGGACTCAAGCCTCCTGCCTCAGCCTCCCGAGTAGCTAGGACTACAGGTGTGCACCACTATGCCTGACTAAAGTTTTAAAAAAAATTTTGTAGATGGCAGGGGTCTCACTGTGTTGCCTAGGGTGGTCTGGAACTCCTCCTACCCTGAAGCAATCCACCTGCCTCGGCCTCCCAAAATGCTGAGATTATAGGTATGAGCCACCAAGCCCAGCTCTTCTTTGTTTTAAAGCTTTAAATATAATTGTGCCGAGTTTAAAATGGTATGAAAATATCTGTTACATTTCACTCCATTAGAAATTCTCAACACCTTTTTCAGAATATTAATAGGCTAAGAGTAATACTATTTGAAGCAAGAGAGTGTCAGAAGGGAATAATAATGAGCCATGACTAAGGAGCTATTTTTATTTAAATTTTCAATGTTTCAATATTCATTATAGTTGCAGAGGTTCTGCCTTGACTGAAGCATTTAATAACCATGAGAAAATGAAAATGCATTTTTAAACATGAATTTTGTAGTGTATTCCATGAAGGTAATGTGAAAAGCCATTGTTTTTTATATGGTAACTGATCTTACCAGGGTAGGTTAATTTAATTAATAAACTAGTTTTTACAAGTAAAGTGTAATTGGAACAATAATTCATGAACATGCTGGTCATTGCCTTAGTGTTTTGACTCTGATGCTGCAGTACTGTCATTAGTGGGTGTGTTGTCCTGAGAGTCCCTCATTGTGGCAACAGTAGGTGCTGAAGAGCTGTAGGCTTGACATTTTTTGCTTGACCTACACTACAACTTCAAATATACACTTTTTTCTGAGTATATGTTCCTGTATTTGGATACTCCTTAAAAAGTATGACAGTTTGTTTTTTTTTATGGCAAGATATTTTATTCTCAGTGTTTTAAAAACATTTGTTAAAGAATTTAGAAAATATTTATCGTTCCTTTTGTAAAGTAGGAACATATTATTGACATACTGGGAGAGAAGCTCATCCATAAACCTAAGGATATGAGGGTTTTGGCACTGGAAAATAAGGCTTCTCTTTAAATGCTCCATTGTAGAGTAGAAACAAAGCACAATACTGTAAATGTCTCCCTTTTCCCCCATCTCTTGCCTGTCTTCATCCTAAGTGAGATTTGTCTCAACAAGTTTTTCATTCCAAAGTTAGTATTTTCAAAAATAACTGGTCTTTTTTATATTATTCATACCTGAGCCAGGATTATTATGATAGATTTTCTGTATGGCAGATTTTCTTTCTGTGGCCTGGCAACATTTCAGGTTGTCCTGGCTTATTGGTGTATAAAGTTTTGGTATAAGAGTAAAATTGACTGAAGAGTTCCTAGCCTCAAAATTGTCTCTTAACAGATTATATAACTTTGTAGGTCAATACACAAAATATGTTCAAATCATATTTAAATTTATTCAGGTCTTTTATACTTAGCATGTAGACTTCTAAATATGCATTACTGTATCTCTTAGATAAGAAATCTCTAAAAGCCAAATAGAATTCCACGTTTATTAATAGAAATTGGAACACATTTGAACACCATAGAAGAGGGATTCAGAATCATAAGGAAAGCATACCTGTAGTGTTTATGGGCCTGAATAAAGTTCAAGGAATGTAGTGAAGTCATCTTGTCAAAAGTGCTTTAAATTTCAAGCAGCCTTTTTGGAGGTGGGGGGGCAGTTTAAGGCAAATTTTCAGTTTTCTTTTAAATGTTTGCAACAAAATACTACTTTGTAGTATCTCTGTACTTTTCAGAATACCTTCTTTTAAGATCCTTCATGATAGTAGGACAGCTACCATAATAAACGTTTCTTTGAGTGACTTGCTCAAGGTCACATCATCACACTCAGTGATACCATATATTAAGAGACAAGTCACATACCATAATTTTTTAAAAAACAACATTATTACATTACTATTAGGGGGCCAGGCAGAATAGTAAATTATATGAAACTCAAAGTCAAGTGGCAGGCTAAAGTGAACAGCTCCCCTACAGTCTTTTCTGTACACACTTGCCAAAGAGACCTTTTCAAAAGATAAAACAGATCATATCACTCCATTGCTTAAAACCTCCCAGTGGCATTCAGTTGTTCTTAGAATATACTTCTCCCCACTCTCTCTCTTCTCTGCCCATGCTGGTCATTCCATTCCTTCAAGATGCCAAGCTTATTCCCACCTCATGTCCTTTGAACTTGCATAAAGTTGCAGCTTTATTAAGCTTCTTTAAAATACTTTGAGTAGAGAGTACTGTTCCTTCTGCATGGCTGACTATTTCTTGTCAAATTCAGGCAGAGTCTGATTGGGTGGTTATTAGAGGTATGGGTTCTGAAGCCTGACTGCCTGGAATCAAGTTATTTAATTTTCCAGTTTCCTTAACTATAAAAAATTGGATAATATAAGTAAATATACCTCTTCATGTTGTGAAGATTGAGTACATACACATAAAGTACCTCATATATAATAAACGTTCATTAAGTGTTGGCTATTGTTCAAGTTTCATTCAGATACCATCTCCTCAATGAGACCTTTCTTGACCATTTAATCTAAATTAGCCACCTGGTCCCCAGACACATAACACTTACCATTATCTGAAATTATTTTATTACATATTTATTTACTTTCATTTATATGTTTCTCCCACTATAATGTAAACCCCATGAAAGCTGGGCTATTTTCTATCTTTTGTATTCCCAGTGCCTAGAACAGTGCCTGATCAGTAAATATTTATTGAGTGAATTAATGAAAGTCAGGTCTACCCCAGAAGGTTGTCTTGGGTGCCATAAAACTGAAAAGTTTTTTTGTGTTGCTCAGTGAAGGGAACATGTTCCCATGTGTACGTAATACCGTTAGGTTATGCTCTAAGTTATGGATATTTGGCAGGGGCTAGTTGGGAATGGTGTGGAGAAGTAGTCAATAAAGGGGTTGAGCCTGGGGATAAAATACATATTTTACTTCTGTTTTTATTTATTTCTACTTCCAGCTGGTGAGTTCATGTCCCTTTACATAAGCCCTTGAGCTTACTTGTGTCTTTACGTTTGGTGACAGCTGGTTGCCCCTCAGCATTATAAAGTTACAGCTTTATTGAGCTTCTTCTAAAATAGTGTGAGTAGAAAGTGCTGATATGTAATTAGATACTCAGCTGTATATGATAATTTTAGGAGCCTGAGGGATGGTCCAGGATCCAAAGTAGGCCACCTGAGACTAGGAATTCCTGAGTTATCAAATGAGTTAGGTTTGATAGCAATTTATCATTCTCTTTTAGTTTTAAGTGAACTTCTTTCTCATACTCCCCCTACATTTTTCTGTCATTCTCTTCCTATTTTTATAATTTTTATTGTCTGTTTCATTCTGTCTTCATTTCCCTGTTTTCCTTCTCATGTACTTAATGGAAACCCAAATGACATTTTCATTTTTTGGCTTTGGCCCTTGGACCCAACATGCAAAGTCAAATTTATTCCCTCAGATAAAATTCTTTTTCTTTTGTGTGTTTCTGTTAGCAGAATACCATTCTAGTGGTCACTCTGGCTTATAACTTGGAGTCGTCTTGATACCTCTCTCTCTTTCATCCCCCACAACCAAATACAAACATGCCCTATCTCGTATAAATCCAGTCTTCATTCATTCAACATTAATTCAACAAAGATTTGAGTTCCTGTTCTGTGCCACGTTATGTTGTGTGGCAGTTCCTTTCCTTCTACATAAACTACCCAAATTCAGGATCTCAACTTTGCCTAATGAAGTAGCTTTGTAACCTCACCCTCCCCCATGTCATATTTCTGTTTTGCAATTCAGTATATACTCCACTGCCATATTAATTTTCTTGTACTTCAACCATGTGATCTACCAAACTGGATTGCCCTTTTGAAACATACTCCACATTTTCTCACATCTGTGTTTTTGTTCATACAGTTATGTCTCTTGGTAGAATATAAGCTCCTTGAGGGCAGGAACTTTGTTTTGGTCACTGTAAACCCCAGCACCTAGGACAGTACCTGGCATGTAGTAGGTACTCAGTAAATACTTACTGAAAGACTGAGTGAAAAATACATGAATCCTGTCAATCTTATCCATTTTTTAGAAGACTACTGTCAAATATTATTGCCTCTCTTCAGAAGAAGATCAGAGCCTTTTCTGATCTTCTGTGTATTTCTATTTAAGCATAGATACCTGCCTGTAACAGAACCCTCTTTCTTCTTCTTTTTTTTTTCTGTATCTGTGTTGGTTTTGTATACATGATGTGGTTGTGAGGTTAATATAAATAGTAAATTAACAAATACTATTCACCTCCTAAAGAGACAGTGTTATGTTGTTACTGTTACCCATTTTGTTGGGGGAAGAGGAGAAACTTGGATGACTGACTCCCTGTAGAATCATCAGGATGAACGTAAGTGAGCAAAGGCCAGATAATTTATAGACCATCAGGGTGTTTGTCACCATTGGTCCCCCAACTAATTGAGAATTATATAGATATCTGTAAGTCTACCTACCCTGCAATTTTACTATAATACTTTGAGGCAACCGCTTAAAACTCAAGTTTCTCCTGTTATTCACCTCCATATTTCTAAATATGTGTATACTTTGGTTTCTTGATTGAGCAATTTTAGGCCTTATCTATTGGCTGCTTATTATAGTAGAAGAAAATTTAGTTGTCTCATAGCTCCCTTCCTTTCTGCCATCTTCCCAATGAGGTTATATTACAATTTTTGTTTATGTTTAGTGTTGACATTATTGTATAAATGTATAAATATTTACTACTTAGATGTTATATTATGATTTTATTTATCTTACATAGTTTTTTGTTTGTTTGTTTTTCTGGAGTTGATAATTACCTGTATTAAAATTTTTGCTTCATGTTCTTTATCAGTATCCTGATTCTTCCCATACCCTTTGAGGTTCTCAAGTACAATTTTCTACATGGTTAAACCTATTAGATAGTTTATCTGATTTTTTTCCCCCCCTGGAGATTTCCTGCTGGTGCTTCTTATCCTCTTGCTCTAATCTGGACTCGTGGCTTTTTGGCTTGCTATTGAATAGTTGCCCTAGTATTTATCTTCACCTTCATCCTGGGAATTGTGTTTCTTTCTCTCCTGTGTTGGAGCTTGTGTTTCTTTGATCCCGTGTCTTTTTCTTTTTTTGTTTATTCCCTAGTTTTGGTGGAATATATTATGAAATAGCTTCCTGAAAAGTTTACTTGGGAGGTAAAATTTTTTATTACTTGGAATATCCTCGCACTTGATTGATAGTTGTTAGGTTGTGTAAGCAATTCTAGTTTGAAAATATTTTTTTCTCAGAATTTGAAGACCTTACTCCACTATCATTTAGTTTCCAATGTTGTTTTTGAAAAGTTTGATATCTTTTATTATTTATCACAATTTTGTGAGTGAGGAATTAGGGCAGGGCTTAGCTTGGGGATTTTTCTGCTCTATATGGTGTTCACCTGGGTACATGTGGTATTAACTGGGGTCACTTAGTGGCATTTAGCAGGTGACTAGGCTTGTTTGGAGTGTTCAGGATGGCTTTGCTCACATGCCTGACACCTTGGTGGAGATGTCTGGAAGGCTAGGCTCAGCTGGACCCCTCTGCCTTTCTGTGTAGTCTTGAGACCTCCTCTTGTGATATATACAGTAGGGTAGGTGGACTTCTTACAAGGGGCAGGGCAGGACTCCCGGAGACCCAGGTAGAAGCTGCCAGTTATCTTAAAGTCTATATCATCACTTTCACTGTTCTCCGTTGGTCAAGGCAGAGGCCAGCTCAGGGAAGGGGAAATAGACCTCACCCACCCATCAATGAGAGTGAAAAGAGGGAATTTGCAGTCATCTTTAATCTGCCTCACTACTCTTCCATGTGCTTTCCATTGTTCTCTTATATTTTTCTGTTACTTGTACTCCTTGTTTTCAGATGATTTCCAAGATGAAGAGCGAACAGGAAGGCCTTTTCTTTGCCATCTTTAGAAGTCTTGTAGTTTTTAGGACAGCTGAAGATGATGGGGTCGGTAGTGACAGAGATAAGCGCAGTTAGTTAGCCAAGACTTGATGTTTTCCTCATCTTTTGCAGGCCCTAGGACAGTACCTAGAATATATATAGCAAGCTCTCAAGAAGTAGTTGTTCAGTTGATTTGAATTCCTTCATGTCAGATTTTATACACACACACACACCTGCTTAGTAAGAATTTTCAAGATTTGGTTTATCTACTACATTGAAAATAAATCAAGGCAGTTAAAAATCTGTCCAGCTAAAAGGTTCATTAATTGATTAAGAACAATTTTTATACAGAAAAAGTTTTTTTCAGAAGAACCATACCATTTGATTGTGTGAAACCACCTCTTTGTCATGGGTCATAATAAAGAATCCTGCTGATACTTAGACGTTTTAGGGTTATCAGCAGTTGTGTGAGCACTTCCATTTCTCTAACACATTTTGTGCTGTTGCTTCCAGTTACGTATGTTGCTCTGTACTGGCAGCAGGCATGTAGCCCAAAAGGGGGTGGGGTAGAGAAAAGATGAGGCAGAATCAGGCCAGCAAGGGAGGGAAACAGATGGGTTGTGGGAGATGACCCTGCCCCCATGTTGTTTTTGTTCTGGCTGCTACAGATAAATGTGAATCAGCAGCCCAGAAATTAGAGTTAGTGATCCTTTGATGAAAAAGAATGTTTGATCTTGCACTTAGTAGAATTATAAATTAAAACACTACAATGTGCAGGTTTTACAGTAAATAATATTTTAGGAGTATTCAGGAATTGGTACAAGGGACTTAACCCACAATGGCCATACCTCAACATTTTTGGATCTTGTCTCTACATTGTCATAGTTTAATGGGATTTTTCTCCTGTGGGCTATTTCAAAATGAGTAGAGAGTAGAGTGTTAAAGAAATAAATCTTTCCGATGTATATATTTTATGCTAAATTATTTTCTTTTGTCAGTGCTTCCATTTAACTTCTGGTCTATTTCCTAAGATCAAGGTTAAGGAAACCTTGCTTTATGTCTCACCAAATCTTCCCTTTGTTCTACGGAAGAGTCTTATTTTTTTAAAACATAAGAATGTTATCAGATATACACAAATGTAGAGAGAATGAGTATGATGAATTTCCATATACCTAATACCCAGTTTCTGCAGTTATCAATATTCTGCCACTTGTTTCATCTATTGCTTCCCCCACTCCATGCCCCATCATCTTTATGGAAGCGTTTTATTGTAATACAATTTAATATTAGTGTTTTTTAATGGATATATCCTGAAATTTTTTTTTTTTTTTTGAGACAGAGTCTCACTCTGTTTCCTGGGCTAGAGTGCCGTGGCATCAACCTAGCTCACAGCAACCTCACACTCCTGGGCTGAAGCGATCCTCCTGCCTCAGCCTCCCAAGTAGCTGGGACTACAGGCATGCGCCACCATGCCCGGCTAATTTTTTCTATATATATTTAGTTTGCCAATTAATTTCTTTCTATTATTGGTAGAGACGGGGTCTCACTGTTGCTCAGGTTGGTCTTGAACTCCTGACCTTGAGCAATCCGCCCGCCTCGGCCTCCCAGAGTGCTAGGATTACAGGTGTGAGCCACCGTGCCTGGCCTATCCTGAAACTTTTGAAGTCCTTAAATTAACAAATACCACCATAGTATATAACTTAGCCAATAAAAATATGTGCTAAAGTAAGTGTGTGTGTGTCTGTATATGTAATATATATAAAAATTGTAAGTGACCTCTTTAATCCCTTAAATAATGATTCTATAAATACGGAACTTAATTATTAAGCCATTAAAATGAATTCTGAATGAAACACTTGCTAAAACAGTTTTCCAAATTGCTTTTTCTTTTGTTCTGGGCAGTGTTGGGCACAATCATGGTTCAGGTCTGCAGAATTTGGTATTTCTTTCTGTAATCTATTAAAAATGTATGTGTTCTAAGAAACATCACTTTTTAAACTTTACATTTCTAGAAATACTGATTATATGCACTAAGTGCATACCAGAATCACAAACTCATGCAGTTAAACTTCATTCTTCATTAGAAAAATCATGATATCATGTGACAGATGTCTTGAGAATAGAATTTAACACAGGTAAATGTCAAATATCTGAATCCCAGCAATAAAGATGTATCTTATTCAAAGTAATAGGAGGAAGGTTGTTCTGAATTAGTGAAAGCTAAATTAAAGAACATTTTAAAGAATATAGCTGAGTGTGGTACCCTACATCTACAGTTCTAGCCCCCAGCTACTTGGGAGGCCTGAAGTGGGATGATATTTGAGACCAGCCTTGGCAACATAGTGAGACCCTGTCTCTTTGGGGGGGGAAAAAAAAAAGGAATGTATGGTTTTATTCTTTCAAGCTCAATGAATAATGAGTTAACTTAGTAAATTATTTTTTGCCAGGCTGTATTTTAATTATTGTGGTTAAAAAATATAACATTAAATTCACTTCTTAACCACTTTTAAGTATACATTTCAGTGGTGTTAAGTATATTCACATTGTACATCAGAACTCTAGACTTTTTTGTCTGAAACTCTGTACCTGTTAATCACTGTTTTCAGGACTTTTTTTTTTTTTTGAGACAGAGTCTCACTCTGTTGCCCGGGCTGTAGAGTGCCGTGGCGTCAGCCTAGCTCACAGCAACCTCAAACTCCTGGGCTCAAGCAATCCTGCCTCAGCCTCCTAAGTAGCTGGGGCTACAGGCATGCGCCACCATGCCCGGCTAATTTTTTTACATATATTTTTAGTTGTCCAATTAATTTCTTTCTATTTATAGTAGAGACAGGGTCTCACTCTTGCTCAGGCTGGTCTTGAACTCCTGACCTTGAGCGATCCGCCCACCTCGACCTCCCAGAGTGCTAGGATTACAGGCGTGAGCCACTGCACCCGGCCTTCAGGACATTTTTAATGAAAAAAATAACTCATTTGAAGTGAGGAATAATTCATTTACTTATTAAAATTTGACATGTTAGTCTCCTTTGTAATCATGTAAGGAATTATACATTATGAGGTAGTATATTAGTTTCTCCTAATGTTGTAAATACTGTTAAATTGCTGCCACTCGTTTATTCTATCCACCCCACCCCCATTCCCTGCCAAGTGCCATAAAATTTTACTTAATCGCACACCAAGCTCTGGTATCACAGATATCAGTTAAATCTAAAATAATGGGGTTTTGTGGTTTGGTTAAGGACTTTTTATATGAAACCATGATTCTAACCCAACAGTTTAGCTCTGGAACTTCAGTGGTATGAAGTTTGCTGGTTCCTGTCCTTGGCCTTATTATTCTTGGTGTTTCTGTATGTTTCATGCAGTCTTCCTTGTGTCATCCAGATTTTCTCCAAGACCTGACTGTCTTGGTCTCCAGATTCTCTTTATGCATCTTTCATAAGCCTCTCTCTTTGTGTAGTCATTTAGTCACCAACTATTTATTGAGTGCCTGTTATGTGTAAATACTGTTTGCAAGGCCTGTCTACTTTATACGCAGTTGTTACAGTTAAATTTCTCTGTCCCCTCTCCCCGGCCCCCCAATAGAGTGCAGTGGCATCATCATAGTTCACTACAACCTCAAACTCCTGGACTCAAGTGATCCTCCTGCCTCAGTCTCCTGAGTAGCTGGGACTATAGGCATGCGCCATGATGCACAACTCATTTTTCTATTTTTAGTGGAGGCGGGGTCTTGCTCTTGCTCAGGCTGGTCTCCAACTCCTGAGCTCAAGCATTCTTCCTGTCTCAGTCTCCCAGAGTGCTAGGATTACAGGTGTGAACCACTGTGCCCAAATTTCTCAGTTTTCTAATGAGAAGTATGAATTCTTATAATCCCTAATGATTTAACAACTGTTTGTTTTAAAAACCTGTTACTCTGTGTGAAACCATTTTTGCTAGGTCCTAGGGCTGAAGTTTTGATACCATCTTCTTTCTCTTTTCCTTTTGGACTCACTAAGATTTTGTCTTTTTAAAAAAACACACATTCCAAGCCATCATCCATATGCATGCATGCATGTGTGTGTATGTGTTTATGTTTATCAGGGTAGAGAAAGGTATTGAGGACTACTGTCCTAAGGTTAGGCTTCAAGGGGTCCTTAAATGTCATAAAATTGTAGTCTTTTTAGTCTGAAAAGGCTGCTGTTAAAGGAAACAAACATTCTCTTTCAGATTCAGTGGAAAAGAGTACTGAGCCAGATGGATTAATTCTATATAACAATTGTTTTTTTCCAATACAGAGACATGGTTTAAACTATGATAAATCATAGGCAAGATGGGAAAAAAAATTCTTTGAAGGTTAGATTCTGAATTTTCTTAGTAGACATTTGTTTTTACTTCCTAAGGTCGTCCAAACCCTTAAAAAAAATCCCTTTTCCTAATGTTTGTTCATACTACCGCCGAGAATATTGAGTACCTGTTACTGAGTTCCAAATATTTTTTTCTTTTGTCTTACTCAAGTCTTCTTACAGCTTTTTTTTTTGGAGTAGCGAGTCTTTCTTAATATCTTTATTCTTAATAAAGAATCATTCCCCACAAAGAGTCATTCCCCCCATCTTAACTGCTCTCATCTGGACGTTTTCCAAGCCAGTTTATATTTTATGAGGTACATCAACCGGAACTGCAGTCAGGTTTGGGCACACTGTTGCTTTACATGAAGGTAGAGTGTATAGAATGTAAAGGTCTTTTTAGTTTTCAATGCCTTTCTTCATTTTGTGGCTGTTCAATATTTTGTTAGTTTCTTTATCTGAAGCAAATTAGACTAAAGTCCTCACCAAAGTCTGCAAGGAACTCCTGGGGAATCTCCCTTTACAGATCAAAAACTATAGAAACTATAGTCTTTTCATTATAAAAGCAATAGATGTATTTTAGGGAAAATTTGAAAACTCTAAAAGAAAGAAAAATTTTTTATTGTCCAGTCAAACAAAATCCCTGTTTTGTGTTTTGGTATGCTTCTTAAAGTCTTTTTTTCTCAGTGTAACATTTTTATATATGAATATGTATTTTTATATCTTTTCTTAAACATGACTTTAGAATAAACATTTCCTACATTAGAAATGCCTTATAAAAATCATTCTTAATAACTGCATGGGATTCAGTGAATAAACATATTCTTAATTCACTTAACTACTAATTCTCACGTCGTTGAAAAGATTTTTCCTGTTGTATGTATTCTTTGTCATGTTTAAAGACTTATTCTTCTTGTGTTGCCAAGTGTTCTTTTTTATTTTTTAATTATTATGGGTATATAATAGCTGCATATAGGTGTTTTGTTTTTAATATGCCAGTCCTGCGTACTATGATTAAATGTTCATGTAGGTTAAAATATTTGGGCTAATACCTGTCACTACACAGACATCTCTATTTTGACATTTCTTTATGGAATCTAATGACTTGGGAATTGTTTTTCTAAAGAAATTTTCTCCCTCAGATTATATTGGTACAATATGATACTTGAGTATGTTGTAGACACTCATTAGCTGTTATTTCTCCAGATATTTTCCCTTAGTAGTTGGAAGGTCACTTTTATCTCATAGCCATTTCTCCTTTGACTGCCATTTCCTTTTGTCCCATTTTATGTGTGCTGCTTTTGTTTCACTTCTTGTCCTCTTGAATGATCTTGTTGGGGACGGTATCAGACTTGAAATCTTGTGCATTCTGTGAGCATATTTAATAATGATGCTAGCTTACTTTATAAAAAGCTTTTAAGAATAATAGTAGTTTGCCAGTAACGTAATTTAAATATTAGTATTCAGCATATACTAAGTAGAATAGTTTCTTCATGGTACCATCTAAACTTTTTGTCTCTTCCATTTTTAGGCTGCCATCACGAAAGCCAAAGTGGATTTCTCCAGTGTGGTGTGCCTGCCCCCTTCCGTCATTGCTGTGAATGGGCTGGACGGAGGAGGGGCTGGCGAAAATGATGATGAACCGGTGCTCGTGTCCCTGTCTGCAGCACCCAGTCCCCAGAGCGAAGCTGTTGCCAATGAACTGCAGGAGCTCTCCCTGCAGCCCGAGCTGACCCTAGGCCTCCACCCTGGCAGGAATCCCAATTTGCCTCCACTTAGTGAGCGGAAGAATGGTGAGTAGATATGAAATTATTGCATTGCCTAATTTGAACCAGGATCTTCGTGTTTATATTATAGATCTTTTATTTCATGTCTTTTGAAAGTTTCTTATTATCTTACTATTTCTTATAAAATAGAGAAATAGCAGTAAGTTTAAGTGATCATTGTAAGCCCAACGTTTCCTGCCTGGGTTATTATAATTTCTTTCTAATTTGTCTTCCTACTTCTCTGCTTCCCCTGCCCCATTCCTTCCACAAATTCGTTAATTCAGTGTATATGTTCATTAAATATTAATGTATTATAAACTGTACTAAGATTACAGATTAAATGGTAAACAAGCCCTGTCATTAGGAAAATTACTTTATCCTATAAACCTTGTCAGAATAATCTTTTAGAATTTCCTAGCTTAATACTTTTCAGGGATTGCCCTATAACAAAAGCAAAATAAATTTTTGGTATGGTTTACAGGGCTTTTTAGGATCTGATCTCTTTCTCTAGGTTCTTCTCTTATCATTCCCCCACTCTTAGTATTTATTTGCTCCAGCCTATTAAACTACATTTAGTACCATTTACAAACCATGTACTCATACCTCAAACTTTTTTTAATTAAAAAAATTTATAATTTGTTATGAAACATTTAAGATTTGAAAAAAGGTATAAAGAATATTGCAAATATGTGCTCAAGTACCACCTGACTCATATAATATTGTTTCTCATGTTTTAAACCCAAATATATATATGAGAGAAAACTATATTATATGTATTCTTCTGTAACTTGTGTTTATTGTTCAGTATTTATTTTTCCTGTGAGTTATTAAAGATATTCAATATTTTCTAATTGAATCTATTATCATTTATTGAATAGTTCTGCTTTTTTTTGCTGATCTTTCATACCAGCCATATTCTGTTTCTGTGTGTGCATGAGTTAGTTTTTAGGCTCTCTATTCTGTTTCATTAATCTCTCTATCTCTGTGTCAGTACTACCTCATTTTAGTAAGTATTGCTTAATAATTAGTCTTGCTATCTGTTAGGACAGGTCTCTCCTTGCCTTTTTCTTTTTCAGAGTTGTGCTGCCTATACTTACCCTTATAATTTTCCATGATATTTCTGCAAAAAAGAACTCATTGGGATTTTTTTTCTAACATTTTATCATGAAAAAATTCAAACATATAATAAAGTAGAAAGAGTTTTATAACAAATATGTATGTGTCTGTCTTTTAGATCCTACCATTAACATTTTATAATACTTGCTTTATGGCATATAGTTTCATCTATCCATCTCTCTGTCCATTGATCCATCTTATTTTTTGATGTATTTCAAAGTAAATCGCAGACTTCCTGTTATTGAAGCATAGCATAAATATAGAATAACACACAACTTGTAAGTGTTGTTGTTGAGTTATCACAAAGTGAATGCACCTGTGTGTAACTTCTGCTTAGTGAAGAAATAAAACATTACCAGCACTGCAGAACCCTCCCCCCATGCACTTTTTCCCAGTCAATACTCTTTCCTGTCCAAAGGGAAACTACCATCCTGATTTCTAACACCATAGCTTAGTTTTGCTTATTTCTAAATTTTATATAAATGGAGTCATACTGTATGTCCTCTATTGGTGGCTTCTTTTATGTTTTTGAAATTCATCTGCATTGAATTGTGTGTGGCTGTAGTTTATTTCCATTGCTATATAATCAATCCATTTTATGAATGTACTGCAGTTTATTTGTCCATTTTACTGTTGGTGGATATTTAGGTTATTTTATTTGGCGACTATTATGAACCATGCTGCTATGGAATTCTTGTGTATGTTTTTTGGTGTATTTGTTGGGATGTTGATTTAAAATATATCATTTATAGGCAAATGGGGAGAATACACACTTTAAAATATTGGGTCTTCCTGTCCATTAATTATTTTTATCTATCCAGTTAAATATGTTTTATTTAATGTCTTTTTTTTTTTTTTTTTTAAAGACAGAGTCTCACTCTGTTGCCCAGGCTAGAGTGCCCTGGTGTTAGCCTAGCTCACAGCAACCTCAAACTCCTGGGCTCAAGGAATCCTCCTGCCTCAGCCACCCGAGTAGCTAGGACTACAGGCATGCACCACCATGTCCAACTAATTTTTTATATATATTTTTAGTTGGTCAATTAATTTCTTTCTATATTTAGTAGAGACAGGGTCTCACTCTTGCTCAGACTGGTTTCGAACTCCTGACCTTGAGCGATCCTCCCGCCTCGGCCTCCCAGAGTGCTAGGATTATAGGCGTGAGTCACTGCGCCCGGCCTTTTTCTGGCTTTTTAAACTCTGCTTTTCCAGCAGAGTTTTTTGCTCAGACCCTTTGCTATATTTTCTCCACCCACCTCTTAAATTTTGTTCCTCCCCAGTGTTCAGCCCTGGAGGAGAGAGGCTAGATGTACTGGTAAGAAAGTCATTATTATATTTTATACTAGGTCTTTGTGTGGTCATTTGTAAGGAGGTAATGGTAGGAACAGAAATGGAAAATCCCTGAGGAGGTTGTGAAATTATAAAGTGTAGAGTTCTAGAACAGAATAAGTTCTAGAGTTAAAAGAGATACTTTTTCATGAATGGATGTACTGTGTGTTGAGAGAGCAGAGTGATAAATTTACTTCTTAGATCTGTTTCACTTAGAAACGTATTTTATATAGAAATTCTGTGGGTTAGCAAAGGTCCTTACGGGGCAGTAGGCAGTCAAGATCCTGATACGTCTATTTCTAGAGTAGAGAAAGAACATTGAAGAGAGGAGGTTAACCCTTGGTTAACCCAACCCTACTGACCTAATTGGGAAAAGTTGATAAGTTCCAAGGTGTGTATGTGTGTGTGTATGTGTTTATATATATATATATGTAGAGAGAGAGACACACACACATACGCATACACACACACACACACACACACACACAATCCTGCTGTGTTGCCAGGGCTAGAACACAGTGGCATTATCACAGCTCACTGCAACCTCACACTCCTGGGCTCAAGCTATCCACCTGCCCCATCCTCCCAAGAAGTTGAGATTACAGGCGTATGCTATGTAATCTATGCCTGGCTGATTTTTCTATTTTTTGTAGAGATGGGGTCTTACTATGTTCCTCAGGTTGGTCTCAAATTCCTCAAGCGATCCTCCTGCCTCAGCCTCCCAAAGTTCTTAGGATTACAGGTGTGAGCCACCATATCCAGCTGAAGGTACATTTTTACAATATTACTCTTTTGTCTTCTTCTAGGCGAGCACTTAGGTCTAAAAGGTAAAATCTGCTTGTGGGTCCTGTCCGGCCTGGGCTTGGAGAAGCCTGGAAAAATCTTTTCTCTAATATCTAATGCCATCCCTTTTGGCTTCATCTCAGAGAGTTCTGGCACTCATTGAATAAATGTATCACAATAGAAAATCATTTCTTTTTCCAACTATATAGCCATTCCTAAGTAATATAGATTAGATGAAGTTTATGTGTTTTTGTTTTTTTAGAGACAGGGTCTTGCTTTGTCACTTAGGCTGGAGTGCAGTGGTGCAATCATAGCTCACTGCAGCCTCCCAAGTAGCTGGGATTTACAGGCGTGCGCCACCACACACCTGGTTAATTTTTTTACTTTTTGTAAAGATGGGGTCTTGCTATGTTGCCCAGGCTGCTCCAAGCCTTAAGTGGTCCTCCCATCTCACCCTTCCAAAGTGCTGGGATTGCAGGTGTGAGCCACCACACCCAGCCAGTTGAAGTTTATATGAATGAAACTATTCTGTATTCTTCTTTTCTCAGTGAATATAGAATTCATCTGTGTTGTATATAGCTATAGTTCATCAGTTTTTTCATTGGTGTATAGTAGATGCTCCCATGGGTAATTATTTCAAATTTTTTTAAAAATCCATTCTGCTGGTGTACATTTGAGTTGGTTCCAGTTTTTGGCTATTACAATGTTGCTGTGAATGTTCTTCATGTGTTCTGGTGCATGAGTACATGCATATATATGTAAGGATGAAAATTAATATATATGTAGTAATATAAAATTAGTAGGTAATGCTAAACTATTTCTCATAGTGATTGCATTTGTTTCTACACCATCCAACAGATTATGAAAACTCTCACTGTTCTGTATCTTTGCCAATACTTGGAATTGCTAGACTTTTTAATGTTTATCACTTTGCTGGGCTTTTGAAGATATCTTATTTTTACTTTACTGTTTCCTAATAAAGTTGAATATCTCTTCTTATATTTGTTGACTATTTAGATTTTGTGAAGTGGCAAGTTAAATCTTTTTTTTTTTTTTTTTTGAGACAGAGTCTTGCTCTGTTGCCCAGGCTAGAGTGAGTGCCATGACATCAGCCTAGCTCACAGCAACCTCAAACTCCTGGGCTCAAGTGATCCTTCTGCCTCAGCCTCCCGAGTAGCTGGGACTACAGGCATGTGCCACCATGCCCAGCTAATTTTTTGTGTATATTTTTAGCTGGCCAATTAATTTCTTTCTATTTTTCGTAGAGACAGGGTCTCACTCTTGCTCAGGCTGGTTTCGAACTCCTGACCTTGAGCGATCCGCCCACCTTGGCCTCCCAGAGTGCTAGGATTACAGGCGTGAGCTACCTCACCCGGCCTGCAAGTTAAATCTTTTGCCTATTTTTTCTTTTGTGAAGTGGCAAGTTAAATCTTTTGCCTATTCTGTTATTGATTTTTTTTCTTGTTGAATAAAAGGAGTTCTTTATTCTGAATACTAGTTTGTTGTTGTTTTAAATGTGTTGCAGATATCGCATTCCACTCTGTGGTTTGTCTTTTTCTTTTTATGGTGTCTTTTGATTAAAAATTTCTAAATTTAATGTAATAGATATATGAGTCTTTTATAGTTAGTTTTGTGTCTTGTGTTTCTGGAAATAAGTTTTTTGTATGGGGATAAGGTAAGGCACAATTTAATTTTTTTTCCAAATGGATTCCTGTTTATGGAAAACACACTTATTGCCTTACTGATTAGCAGAGTTAACCTCTTTTCGTATAGCAAGGACTTAACCTTTGTGTGGGTGTGTTTCTGAGCTCCATGTTTGGTTCAGTTGGTCTATTTGTGTATGCCTCCACCAGTATCTCACAGTTTTAATTATGATAACTGTAATAAGCCCTGGTATATGGGAGATGTAAGTCCTCCCACCTTGTTCTTTCTTTTTCTTTTTTTTTTTTTTCGCCTTTTTTTTTTTTAAACAGGGTCGCTGTCACCTAGGCTAGAGTGCAATAGTGTCATCATAACTCACTGTACCCTGAAACTCCTGGGCTCAAGTGATCCTCCCACTCCAGCCTTCCAAGTAGTTGGGTCTTGAGGTGCACTCAGCTAATTTTTCTGTTTTTTTGTGGAGACAGGGTCTCACTGTGTTCCTCACACTGGTCTGGAACTCCTGGCGTTAAGCGGTCATCCCACCTTGGCCTCCCGAAGTGCTAGCATTACAGGCATGAACCACTGTGGCAGACCTCCACCTTGTTCTTTTTCAAGAGTGTAATTCTTGGCTGTTCTTGGTCCTTTGCATTTCCATATGAATTTTAAAATCACTATGGGATTTTGATTGAATTGCATTACAAACTAATTTGGGGAGAATTGATATTTTTAGAATATTGTACTGCAAATGTGGTATATTTTTCACAGTTATTCAGATCTTCTCCAAGTTCTCCCAGTGAGTTTTTATAATTTAATACTGTTGTAAATATTACCTTTGAAAAATTTTTATTTTCTAACTGTTGTTGCTAACTCCAAATATTGTCCTGAGAGATGTAACAGATCAGTTTTTGTGTGTCAGGTTACGTAAAGAGAAGTAAGCAGGAGAGAACTGGAGTGAAAAAGGACATACTTATTCCGCTTTCACAGTGGTCTTCTCCTTTGTGTGAGATTTAGGAAGTACTCATTTGTTTTTCACATGTGCAGCCTGAGGAAGAAAGGGCAGATAATGTTTGTTTGTTTTTTTCTGTAAGGGTACAAACTGTATCCTTTCATGCTGTAGTGTTGCACAGGAGGTACTAATTAATTGCTGGGAGAAGTAAAAATTTTGAGTGGGCAGTTTCTGATCTCAATTACAGTTATTTTCTTGGGGAAAGGAAAGAGATTTGTTAATTACGTTTCTTAGCCTGGTTTTCAGGGATTTTCTAGATAAGGTCTTCCATGTAAAAATGCCCAAATCTTAAACATGTCAGTTCAATAAATGATTCTGTTTACAATGTGATTTAGAGAATTTCATAACCTATTTAATCCCAGTACTTAAGAGATAATCAATTTCCCACTCTCACTTATTCACCACGTACTATGCTAGGCTCCTGAAGAACAAATACCAGATAGAACTCCTGCTCCAAAAAAGCAAAACAAAAACAAAAAACCAACTCCCAATGGATTCTATCTCCCAGAGAAAATTGTTGTTAGCATAGATTCATTTCCCTCCAGTGTTTTTTCAAGTGTATATTTTTAAAATAACTGAGCTAATACTATACACCCAATTATGTGTTCTGCTTTTTTCATTTAGCATTGTAGCTTAAGATTTTTTATGTTATTGAAGTATTTTTACAAGTAGCCTTTTTAGTGGCCTTTTTAGTGGGGTGCATAACATTCTATTCTGTGCCATCATTTATTTAATTTCTCCCTTGACATTAGAATCATTTTCTATTTTTCACACTTACACACTAATATTTAGGTGAACATCTTCTAAAACTTTTTTTTGCATTTTGTATTATTTCCGAAAGTGGAGATATTGACATAAAGAATTTGACATTTTAATATTGAAAAATGTATTCAGTGACTATTAAGTGCCAACTCTGTGCTAAATATTAGACAGTAATGAACAAGACAGATAAGGTCCTCATTGTCATGGAAGTTATAGGTCCATAAAAGAGAGAGATGAAACAGAGTTATACAAGCTAATATGTAGTTACAAACTTTGGTAATTGCTTAAAAAAAGCACAGATGTTATAACAGAATAACAGATCTAACAGTGATGGTTCTAATGTAGGTGAGGAGGTTCGTCAGGAAAAGCTTCTTTGATGAAGAGACATTTAAGCTAGTGGTTTGCTAAACAAAAGAAGGATGTGTGAAGCATGTGTGAAGACTGGAGGAGAAGGAGAAATGGGGAGGAGGGAGAGGCAAAAGATATTGGGGAAAATTGGCACAAAAGAACCAGCAGGTATACCAGTAGGAAGGAGTGAGGAAGAAAGTGATGTGAAATGAGTCTTAATAGTTAGGGGCCAAATCACACAGGCTTTTGTAGGCCTTGTAAAGAACTGAGATACTTGAGAAATACATTGTCCAATTACATTCTGCAGTGGCCTATCAAGTTCTACTTCTGTCAACCCTGTATGAGTGCCTGGTTTGCTTATTAGCATTGATAGTCTCACTTGTTAAAGCAAAACAAAACAAAACAAAAAGAACTTTGCTAATTTGTTAGGTGAAATATTTTCATTTCAGTTTGTGTTTCTCTGGTTACTAGTAAGGAAGAACCTTTCCCCAGTTGTTTGTAGCCGGTGGGTATTTTATTGTTTGTGATCATTCAATTCATATTTTTTACTCACTAAAACATTATTTTTAAGGTTTTTCCACAGGTATTCTGATAACAGATTGGGAAACAATTGCCAGGGATGTGTAGAAGAGTTTCTTATATGTTCCTTACTCTCAGTACTCTGGATAAGAGGTCAAGACCAGGTTTCTTTTGATGTTGTCATTTTATGGTTCCGGGGTCTATAAGTCTTTGGAATCAGAAATTAAAAAAAAAAACAACTCGATAAACTCAGGTGCTGTTAATGTTTTTAAAGCCACTTCACGTTATCCTTCCTATAAGAAACAATCTAAGACTCTTGTAACCAGAATTAATCGCTGGTTTTTTTGGGGGGGGTGGACAGAGTCTCACTCTGTTGTCCAGGCTAGAGTGCTGTGGTGTTAGCCTAACTCACAGCAACCTCAAACTCCTGGGCTCAAGTGATCCTCCTGCCTCAGCCTCCCGAGTAGTTGGGACTACAGGCATGCGCCACTATGCCCGGCTCATTTTTTCTATGTATTTTTAGTTGTCCAGCTAATTTCTTTCTATTTTTAGTAGAGTCAGGGCCTCGCTCTTGCTCAGGCTGGTCTTGAACTCCTGACCTGGAGCGATCCTCCTGCCTTGGCTTCCCAGAGTGCTAGGATTATAGGCGTGAGCCACCTCGCCCGGCCTAATCGCTGCTTTTTAAATATTTGTTCAGCTCATGGTTTGTATTATTTAGCACTTCATTTTTTTTCTTCTTTTTATTGTTGGTTAGAGATTTTTCTACCCTACTTCACTGTAAAAAAGGTCTTGAGGCCAGTGACAGTGTTGACATTGTTTGTAAGGACAGTATTTCAGACATACAATATGTATGAGTTGGCTGTTCATATTAATATATATGGCTATTGTAGCTTTACTATACCTTGAAAACTGAGCTAAAAACATAGCCTTCATTTACCCTGAGTCCAAGGCAAGCAATAACATACCCATGGTAATGTGTGATCCTCCCTGGGTTCTTCAGCAGCAGTAGGTTGTGGTCCTAGGAAGGGGGAGCTGCCCTGGGAGCAACTTGTCCCAGTGCTGGGTTATGTTATCCTTTGGGTGTTTTCACTTTGCCCAACACGAAGTGTCTGGGGAAAAGTCAATTGGTTGGAGCCTATGAAATTTTGACGTGGTGATTACATTTTTTGTAGAGTTGAACCTTGACAAACTCACGCATACACTTGTGAGAAGCCAAATCAGAAATGGGCACAGCAACCAGAATTACATTTCAGTGCTCAGAAATCCCACAGAGATCATAAAAAGGCATTTGTTATTCTGTGTATACATGTCTATATTACATTTCATCATAGAAATTGATATCAGTTATTAGTGAGGTTAACAGCTTCCTGTGGTCATAGGTTATTTTGTAGGTTAGCTATGTTCTCTATTTTTCTGATTTTTCCTATTTATGCCTTATACTTTTGGCATTTTTGTTCTCATTAAGACTTCCGGAGGGTATTATTGTGGATGTCCTTATTTATGTCAACCCTATACTTCCATACTTCATGTAGTTTTCTAAGTAATAGCACCTTCAGCATGTGTTCTAATGAAAATTTTAGCAGAGTGCCTGCCCTTTTTGGGTAGGTAGTGATTATTTTGTTATGAACTTTTCTCATACTGTTTGAATTTTCTGTGATAAATAGAGCTTTTTGTTCCAGACACACACTTACAAATGCTGTTATATGTCAGCCACTGAGCTAGATCTGGGAATGCAGAGGAATTATGCCATGTGGTAAAGAGCAGTGAAAGAGGTAGGCACAGGTGCTGGGGGAGCCTAAATGCGGGCTACTTGGCATATGCATGCAGGCTGGGAGAAGGGTGGGGAGAGTGCCAGGATCAGGGAAGGCTTTCTGAAGAAGGCAGCGCCTGAATTGCATTGTGAAGGATGACTAAGAATGAGTTGGTAGCAAGGATAGTTTTTAATAGAGGCAATACCAGAGAGAAGGAGCACAATTCAGAAGCTGTTGCTGAAGTACACGCTACCACCTATTGTGGATATTCTTGTCAAAAACTTTAACCTGAATTGGATCAGATTATGTATCTAACTCCTAATTTACTGGAAATATGGGGGGATGGAGCAGCATATTAAATGACACCATGCAGACACAGCAAACAAAATCCAAAATGGGGAAAGCAGCCTGGTTTCTTCAAACAATACTGCAAGAAAAGAGGGAGGGGAAATCTGTGAATTAAAAGAGACTTAAGGGACACATCAATGAAATGTAGTGTGTTGTCCTTGTTGGACTCTGATTTGAATAAATCAACTCCAAAATTTTGAGATAGCTGGGAAAATTTGAACGCTGATTGGATAGTACTAAGGAATTTTAAAAATTCAGGTGCTGTAATATGTTAAAAAATTGTTCTTGTCTTACAGATATATAGAATAAAGAGGAAGTTAGGTGATGCCTAGAATTTGCTTCAGGGTGATCCAGTGCTGGCTAGGTGCTCTGTGTGTGTGTTTAGGAGGTGGGGAAAGCATGGTAGGACAAATGAAACAGGTTTGGCCATGTGTTGATTAATTTTGAAGCTAAGTGATGGATACATAAACAGTTTATTATGCTCTTGTTTTTTACCTTTGTGTAAGTGTGAACTTTTCTACAATAAGTTTTAAAAAAGCTTTTCCTATACTCCAGGCAAGAAATATTAATATTAAGGACCTAAAATAAAGCAATGGTTGAGGGAGAGGACAGAAAGAATGAATTTGAGGAATATGTTGTGAGATAATTAGTTACATTTTGTAGTGAATTAGATGTTTAGGGGTAGAGGGAAAGGAGCCTAAGTTTATGGTTTGGGATCTGAATATTGTTACCTAAGATAGGGAAAATGGAAGTGGTATACCTTGAGTGGTTGGTGCAGGGTTATGATACTGGCTGTTTGCTTTTGGACATACTGAGTTTAGGATAGCATAGTTGGAAGCTTACAGGTGAAGTCAGAGCTAGATAATGGATGAGTATTTAGGGGACAGTTCAAAACCTTGAGAAAGGGTGACATTGCCTATGAAGAATATGTAAAAGAGGAAGGGGTTGCCCCTGAGGTGGCAAAGAAAGAGGAGTTATTTAAGATTTTGAGAGGAAAGTAAGATTTTAAGAAAATCTAGGAAATAGGAAGTTTTAAGAAGGATATGGAAACTCTAACATCCAGTAGGAAGGTCAACTGGGATAAAAACATATCTGGTTCCTTTTGATTATGAACATTGAAGGCCTTTGAGGAGTCTGTGTCAGGTTGGGGTGGGAAACCTATATACTAAGTTATATTATTGTTAATTGTTGAACATTTGTTATAACTATTAAAAACTGTTAAGCACTTGAAACCTGTATGATATCCTGTAATCCTGCAGTATCATGTCCCTTTAGAGTGAATTAGTAGAAACTGCAGACCACATTAAATTTGTGTTGGTTAGCTGGAGTTACCATTAGAAGCAAAGCTTTTGTTTTATTGGAAATTAAGATTGTTATCCTTCATTCTCTTAGTGCTATTAACTTGAAAGTCATCTTCATTTTTGTGCAGAAGCCTTGTTAAAGTTTAGTTCTTTTTCTATGAGGTGTTGCTCATTTGCACAAAAAATAGTGGAACTGAAGCTGTTATAGGGCTTCAAAGTTTTAGAATTGTGAAATCTGTTTTAAAGTCTGTTTTCACAATGAATCTGTTGCTGTGCTGATGCTCTTGAGCAGCGGTCCCCAGCCTTTTTGGCACCAGGGACTGGTTTCATGGAAGACAGTTTTTTCCATGGGCCGGGTGCGGAGCTCAGGCAGTGATGAGTGGCCTCCTACTTGGCTATGGCCTGGGGGTTGAGAACTACAGCTCTTGAGGGTAAATGCAAAATCTGAACAATAAGCAAAGATTACCTGGCTTCTTGTTTTCTTCATTTTTCAACATTACTTTTTAAGATTTATTTCTAAAAAATTGTTTTTATTTAGCTCCTTTTATTCCAAAATACAAATGAGATAATGGATGTGGAATAGCTATGAAAAAGTGAAATTAAATGAACTGAAATGTGCTGTTTTATTGTTACTACCGCCACATGATTGTCAGTATCTCCTGTGGGGCTGGAACAGTGACACTTGTGGCATTACAAGCACTCTTCTGTAGCAAAGAGAGGAGTTTTGGAAGGAGGGAAACAGCCCTCTGCCCTTCCTACCATCTTCTGTGCAGGAATCTTAAAATTTTGTATTCATTTTCCTTAAGTACAGAACTGTGAGAACTTGTTTCCTTTGAAAAAGCCTCACACAGCAAATTGTGCAGCCCACATAGGGACAAAGGAATGACTCAACCTTTTAGGGATGCCTCTCCCTTAGTTGCTAACCTCTGACCAGACTACCATGTAGTCTGAGAGTTGAAATTTACCCATTTTTTGTATGACGGTTTGAGAGTTTGGTTGCCAGAAGGGGGCCAGTGAGAACACTTCTGCTTTTTCCCAGAGCAGCATGTAGCCCACACTGGCTGCCACTCCGTTGCCTGTTGAGTCATTCCCACAGTTCTATATAGAGCTTTTCTGGCTTTTCTTTTAAACATGATGTTCTTGGAGTGAGAAAGAAAGGAAGTTTTTCTTTTTTCCACAGAATCTCCCACCTCAAATCTGCGTTGCTTTCTCTTTTCTAATAACAGAATATTGCCCTCAGTCATTCTGAGACTATTTTCTCTCAAGGTCTCCCAGTGCTTTCTTTTATCATTTGTTTCACTACATAAGCGTTAAGGTATCCTCTAGGCTGAGTTTGCAGCAGTGGACTTTCAAGATACAGACTAATATTTAACCAAAAAGATGGAGGAATTCCAGATAAACATACCAAATATGGATTTCTAATTTTCAGCTTTTTAAAAGTCAATCAAATATGCTAAAAATGCATCTTAATATCATGATTATAAATATCAGTTTGTAGTAAGTACTGTGAAGGGAATGAATAAGCCTTTTGAGTAAGCTTTTGAATAAGCTTTTGAGTAAATAAAAACTTGATATAACTTAAAAGAATTTTAGTTTTTGTTTTTACAATGGAAGGTAAAATTCCTATGTTTGGGCCGGGCGCGGTGGCTCACACCTGTAATCCTAGCAGTCTGGGAGGCCGAGGAGGGAGGATTGCTAAAGGTCAGGAGTTCGAAACCAGCTTGAGCAAGAGCAAGACCCCCTCTCTACTAAAAATAGAAAGAAATTAATTGGACAACTAAAAATATATAGAAAAAATTAGCGGGGCATGGTGGCGCATGCCTGTAGTCCCAGCTACTCGGGAGGCTGAGGCAGAAGGATCTCTTGAGCCCAGGAGTTTGAGGTTGCTGTGAGCTAGGCTGACACCACGGCACTCTAGCCTGGGCAGAGTGAGACTCTGTCTCCAGGGGGAAAAATATATTCCTATGTTTGTTCTTGTTCAGAAGATTTGCTCTGTGCTGGTAGAAAAAGAATTGAAGTTTATTAGGAAAGAGAAATTCTAAAATATCAGAACTATCTTCCTTTGTGTTTTGTACATCCAGCATGATCATAAAGTATTTTAGAAAAGTCAAATAGCATCAGTATGCTGTCTATTCACAGATCACATGTCTCACATAGGCATAAGTAAAGGGCTCTTTTAAGGGATTGACAGATCTGAAAGACAGATTATAACTCTGGAATGTATTCAGTTGACTTTTTGAAACAGATATTTTAATTGAAGTGGGGGTGGAGAAATAGTTGAGTTTCTGTAGTTAAATATTCAACTTCCTTTGCCTGTTATCTATAAATATCACAGATGAAAAAGCCATTGGAATTCTTTTTCAGAAAATTACTCAGTTTACATATTTATTTGTGTGTATATGTTTATATGTGTTTAATCCTCATCCCCATTTCTCATTAGTGGGTAATTGGACTGCTTCTTTCACAAGATTGAATTGTTTGGATTGTGTTTAATCTGTTGCTCTAAACTGCATTAGCAGCAGTCTATTATAGTAGGGTTTTGAACAAAACCTCATCTTCTCTTCTTAAAAAGAGAGGAAAAAAGCAGTTGATCTGTTTTCTGAAAGTCTCTTTATGTATGTCTCTTTGCTCCCCCAGAGAGGAATAGCAAGGGGAGGAGCTTACTCACTGTTCTAACCACACTTCGTATGTCTTAACTTGAGTGCTTTTTGGTTTCCTGTCGGCAGTAATTCAACTCTGTGCCATCTTGACTTGTCTGAAGGGTGGATAAATTGGTAACTGCGCTGAGAAGGGGAGTGAGTTCTCACAATCTGATTTGAGCATAAGGCATGAGATTGAATTTGTGAAAGCTTTCCGTAGCCTCTGAAGACATCTTTTTCTGTGACATTGACTTTCTTCATTATATTTGTGGGCTGTTGTTTTAAGAAGAATCCATCATGACTCTGCTGGAACCTGAGATGTTAATGATGGCCGTACAGTCAGGTAATTCCAGTATTTCCTAGAGATCCTATTTGCCATAGATGATGGCTTTTTTTTTTCTTTTCTCTGTTTGAATCTGAATTTCAGCCATAGACTTCTTAAAAAAAGATTGGGCATATTTGTACTATGAACAGAGATGCGGAGGAAGAAAAAACATAAATTGTCCAGTAAATATGCTGCATCTTCAGGTTTTTATTGTAAAAAAAAATTAATAATTTTTCTCTCATTGCAAATTTTAGTTATTCAGACATAGCTTTGAATTAGATGCTTACTGATCTTAGACTGTTCGGTGAAGAGACCTATTTGAGAAGAAAAAACTATTTGTCTTCTTTAATCAATTATTTTATTATTGTCTGTGGCACTGCTTTTAATGAAAGACAGTTAAATTGTTTTTGCAGTTTTATACATTGCTGTCTCTAATCACCAATCTACACTCTATTTTTGTGTCTTTATGAAGCATATTTTACATTTTTTTCGTAGCTGTTCTTTTTCTTTTGTGGTATAACCTTTATATATCATCTTTTGGTTCCGTGAAAATGCTCTTGGTAACACATAGGATGGGGACTAAGTTTTGGAGGTGGGGAAGTTTGAGCAAGAAGGCAGTCAACAGAAAGAATGCAGAATTTAAAAAATTCTATCTCTAAAAACAGTTTTTCAGTTCAGAAGTGTCTTTTAAAACATTTTAAAATTCCAGTTAGTTTTAAATGGTTTCTTTTACTTTTAGTGTTTTTAAACTTGTAAGTCAGATATCTAAAAATAGGAAATGTTCTTTTGTTATTTTTAGACTTCTACTAAAATGTAATCTGTAGTGTTTTCTTGTTTTAGTGCATATCTTAAAAGATTCATACAAGTGGCTTTTGGGAACCTCTTCCCCATCCACTGGCCTTCACTCAAAGGAAAATAAGACTCCTTGGTTCTGGCAGATACTGTCTCTGGCAGAATTGGTTTCACTGTTCTCCTTGGGGAGTGCTTAGGTAGTATGTTGAAAGACACAGATATACATCAGTTGAAGACAGGATCAGATACTATCAGGTTAATAAGCTTTATGGACAGAGAAGGAGCAAAGAGGAAACATACCACTACCATTTTGTTCTTTCTGGTTTTACTAATATGCCCAGAATGAATCATTTATTAGTTGAATTTTTCTGTTCATATAGGCTATATGTTTCAGGTTGCCTTTACTTTCCCTCCCACAGATCTGTTGGGCTTTGTGTTCTAAATAAGATAGTATGTTTATCTGAATGTTTCCCATCTGTCTTTGATGAAAAGTTCCTAATTAAACTGATTCGGGTTTTCTTTTGTTTCTTTTTTTTTTTTTAATTTTTTTATCTGTCTGTATTCCAGTTCTCTGCTGTATGTGGGGCAAGTGCATATTTTATTTTGAGGGGCAGGTTTTAGCAATTGAATTGTCTCTCCCTTCTTTGATCACCTTGTTAGTTACAGATCATATCAGTCCAGTAACTTTTCTTTATGAAGGTTAAAAGTTTGTTTGCTTTCCTCTAAGGTTATCTCAGTGTTCCCAACCCTGAAAGGGAAAGGGATGTACTTGGTATTTTCTTGTCTTGCCTAAGAGCTGTTTTTCCCACAACATATGTTGGGCAGGGCTAACAACCCATCTGTTGGACCAGCTACTTCATAAAACTTTCAAAGGATAATAGTATGTAAGACAAGTATGGATGAAATTGACAAGGGTGTTGGGTACAGGTAGAAGGAAAGGTCTGCCAAGAATAGCATGAATGTGAACTTCTTTCTTTTGCTTATGTCTGTCAAAGTAGAGAAACTGAGTATAGGAAGGAGTAATTGCAAACTGATTTCTCCAGTACCTGTTGTTCCTGAATGTTCAAAAACTTTCATAATGTGTTGGTTTTGTAAAATTGTTACCTTGTTCTGAAGTGCTATAGCTGTTGGCTGGATTGTAACTGTAATAGGACAGCTGTATAGTAAGATGTTGCAGTCATTTATGATAGGAAATGAAAAAGCATCTGTTACGAAACCTCAATGAACCAAAAGCCAACCATTCTTCTGAAAATTCAAGACATTTAGACTTTATGTGAGCCATAGATTTTCTAGTAATAGAATGTTTTCACTTCCATGAATATATGCTTTATAAGTAAGACTACTGTTTAATGAGATTTTTAAAGTCTAAATCTCTTTAGACAGAATTCAAGATGTAAAGTTTTTACCTGAAGTCAAATTTTAGGATATTAAATATGACAGCAAGTTCCAGGATACATTTGTATATTTATTAACAGTTTTCATTCAGTATTTGGAGCTTGGAGATATTGGTGAGGCATGCTTGTGTATATATAAAGACTTTCATCCTCCCTGCTAATGGTGGTCTCTTACTGATCTTTGGAGCCAGATACTGCCTTTTTGTGTAACCTACCTCAGTAGAGTCAGCCCTTCCTCCTCTCTGTTCCTGTACTACTACCTTTATAATGTACACAAATTGTCATTTTTGTGTGTCTTCCTATTTAGATGATTAGTTTCTCAAGAGCAGTATATTCATCTATATATTGGCTCCTCATGTTGGCACATGGTGGACACTCAGTAAGTATTTTTGAATGAATAAGAATGATAAAATTTGGTTTTTCATATTTCCCTAATATATAGGCATACACCTTTAGATCAGGATTTTATGAAAGTATTTTGAGATCTGTTTTTCCTGTAACCGCTATCCTGTATTTTAGGCAGTCCTTGCCCAAAGCAAGTGCTGTTGAAAGCATGACTTTCAAAGTTAAAAAAAATTCTTTTGCGTCTCAGAATGCGCAGTGTGCCCTGTCTGCCTATGATGTGTATTGCTGAATCTTAAGTATTCCAATCAAGCCACAATTAGAGCCCTTATCACTACTGTGGAAACCTATCTGGATCATCATCATTAGAAAATGAATAATCTGAGGTGGACATTATGGAATTTCTGAAGGTAAGGCTAAGGAAATGTTGGGGCATAACATTGACTCTGTTATATTTTAGAATGGAGGAGTGCTAGGGCTCAGCTTTTGACAGTTAATATATAAGGCAGGCCCTGTGCCTATATCCAGTCAATGCAGTCCTCTTAGTGTATAACTCTACAGCAGTTCACTTGTAGAAAGAAAAGGATTGAGACAGTTCCCTAGGTATGCTTTGGTTCCATGGCATACATCTGATCTTGATAAGGCACATTTAAGGAGTCAGTTTGTTTTTTTTCTATGTCTCTCTTGTGTGTATATGTGTGCATATGAACACCCACACATTTGTCCATGCATAAGATGTCTCCGAAAGGACCGCAAGAAACTGCTAACAGTAGCTGCCTCAGGGAAGGGGGATGGGGGTCTGGAAGAAATGATTGGAAGAGAATTTTTGTTCGACAAAACCTGAGTTCTCTTTTAAGTTTACTATGGGAGTACTCCATAAATGCAAAAGAATTTATAGAGTAAGTATTATATATATATAATTTGACACAAACTCGACCTATAGACTGAAGTGGGTTAAAAAAATAAATAAATAAATACATAAAATTTGACACAAACTCATACCTGCTACCCAACCTAAGAAATAGAACACAACCTATACACTGAAGTCCTCTAAGTGTCCTCTCATTTGTCCCTCAGAAAATGGTTTTGCTTGTTTTTAACTATACCTTTTAAGTCTTTTATGTTTTATATCATGTGCATGTTATCTATTCAAAAATGTTCATTAGTTAATTAATTTAAAAATTGTCTCCTCAGTTTACTCTCTCATCCCTTGATGTCTGTATGCTTAATTCGTGCATATTTCTTTAACTTCTGGTTCACTAGTCATTGTAGTTTGCCTCTGAACTGTGTGTTTTGGAATAGTGTGGGGTGGAGAGAGGTGAGTAATAATTAATAAAAATTTAGGATTGAAGGGAAGGATGGTGGGGCAAAAAGGGCAGATTGTGGGCAGATAAATTTTGCCCTTTTTTGGTGGCTTTTTAAGGAACACCCCCCATTTGGGTTCACATCACTCAGAGATCTATAGAGTTGCTGAAAAACTCCAGACCCTTCAGCAGTACCTATGTTTTAAATTTGTTAATACTCTAAATATAGGCTTTTAAAAAGCATACTTTTATTTATATTGAAGGGATGTTAGAGCTTGAAGGAAACCTTAGGTATTTTCTTGTTCTTCCCTTTATTTAAGATGAGGAAATTGGCCTATTGAGGTTAATTTATTTCCTGAAGTGACAAAAATAATTAGTGGCAGAGATGGAAGGAGAATTCATTTCATTACTCCCATGCTAGTGTTCTTTCTGCTATAACATACTTTAAAAGACCTCTAATGTATGAGATTGTTGATAATTTTTCCCAGAGATCTTGGTTTTCCTCTGGTTTTTCCATTGCTGGTTTCTCTCACTACTCAGATTGACTCACATCTTAAGAGGGGGAGGTAAAAAACTCAGGTGGAAGTGCCTGAGGGTCCACTTCCTGCCCCCTGGGAAGTGTAGTCAGAATGCTACAGACGCTGTAATTCTCTGGTGGACCTGCGTCTTGCTGTGTCCTCTCTTATCTGGGTAATGATCTCATATCTTGATGATGATCTCAGAAGACAGGTAGGCGGACAGAAAGCTGTTGTCATCAGTATTCTGGCTTCCATCTTACTGTGCTTTCTCTGACTCATTGATTTATCTGGGGTCCCCTTAGAGTTAGATCCAGATCAAAGGAATTTGAATTCATCTGTCTGCATCTTTTTCCCCCTCCTTTTTGTTTGTTTTTGGATGAAGCAAGCTGTCAAGACCATGAACCATAGTTTTAGCTTTATTAAAACAGTGCCAAATTAAATAAAAGTGAGACCCATACAGTCTTTTTTTTGTTTTTGGAACTTCACTTTTATGATTACCACAGGCATTGTTTTTGAAAGGATTTTCTTTATACTAACAAGGAAAATAATACTGAAAAAACCTCACTCTGCCATTAACAACAAAAAAACCAACTTTCTTTGCTAGGTACTCTTCAAGCTAAAGCGGTAGTATCAGGCTGAACTCTTGGTGTCAGCGGTCTGGGCCATTCTTAATCTCGTGGCACAGTCACATAAATGGATAGTGGTAGCAGCAGGGTGAGTACAGAGAGCCTAGAAAAGAGGAATACATGGCAATTGCAAAGTGCAAATAAAGTAGTGAAATTTTTATAGTGTCATAATTTTAAAGTATTTTTATGTGTATTATTTGATCTTCATGACAACTCTTTGTGGTATGTGTATCTTCACAATTTACAGAGGAAACTGAGGCTCAAAAGCTTAAGGACTCATAGTAAGAGATGGAACAGGTGTTCAAGTTCAGGTTGAGTTTAAACACTACTTACATTATTCATTTAAATTTCTTTTTCTTTTATTTTCTTTTTTTTTTTTTTTTGTAAGAGATGGGGCCTCAGGCCACTTGAGCCAGTAATCCTAGTACTCTGCGAGGCCAAGGCAGAAGGATCAGGATAGCTGGAGCTCAGGAGTTTGAGACCAGCCTGAGCAAGAGTGAGACCCAGCGTCGACTGAAAAATTAGCTGGGCGTGGTGGTATACGCCTGTTGTCCCAGCTGCTGGGGAGGCTGAGGCAGGAGGATCACGAGCCCAGGAGTTTGAGGTTACTGTGAGCTAGGCTGATGCCATGACACTCTAGCCTGGGCAACACAGTTGAGACTTTGTCTCAAAAAAAAAAAGAGAGAGAGAGAGATGGGGCCTCACTCTTTCACACAGGCTGGAGTGCAATGGTGCCATCATAGCTCACTGCATCCTTGAACTCCTAGACTATAGCAGTCCTCTGCCTCAGCTTCCCAAGTAGCTAGAACTACAGGCACGTGCCACCACAGCTGGCTTTTTTTAAGAGATGGGGTCTTACTCTGTTGCTCAGGCTGATCTTGAATTCTTGGCCTCAAGTGACCATTTAAAGATAAGATCGGGTCCTATTCTTCCTCACTCAGAACCTGCCAGTGGTTCCCATTCCTTATAGTGCTCTACAAGGTCCTACGTGATCTGCTCCCAGCCCTGTAACTCTCTGATTTCCTCTTCTCTTCTCCCCCTTGCTAATTTTATCCCAATCATATTGGCTTCTTTGCTGTCCCTAAGCACATTAGCTTCCATTTCAGCGCTTTTGTACTTGCTATTCCTTCTACTTAGAGCACTCTTCCCAGAGTAGCCTCATGACTTGCTCCTTCACTCCCTTCAGATCTTTGTTCAAATGTTATTTTTCAGTTAGGCCTACCCTGACCAAAATCCTGCTTTTATTTTTGTTCATACTACTTATTTAACAGAATACATGATTCGTTTATTGATTACTGCTATCTATCCCTACTAGAATATAAATGCTACAAAGTGTGGGATTTTTCTCTTTTGTTTTCTGCTGTGTGTAGAAGAGTACCCGGCACGTAGTAAGCACTCAATTCTTGAGTAAATATTTACCAAAAAATGTAGAATATGTTTTAGGTAAGTATGTCCCTGAGACTATGCCTTTTAACTATTTGTGTAGCATGCCTGGACTGAAGAGGCACTATAATATAGTACTTTAGTTCTAGAGTGTGGTCTAAGGACCCCTTGATGTCCCTGAGACATTTTCAATGTGTGATATCAAAACTTGTTATAATTATGCAAAAATGTAATTTACCTTCTTTATTGTTGTCCTTTTATGGGTGTAGTTTTCTAGAGCTACATGATATATCTCAACAGATGAATACAAAATCAGATAGGAAAATTCACTTTTTAGTAAATATTATATTAGAGATTTGTAAAAATCATAAAACAATTCCACTCTTTTTACTATTTTTTTGTTTTGGAAAATAATAGTTAAACTTTTCATAAAAATACATTACTTATGTTAACATAATGGAGTTTATTATTGGTTGTAATTATAATGGGTTTATTTAAAATGTTTTCAGTTTTAAATTCTAATATGATAAATATTGTTAGAGGTAACCCACATAAACAAAAGCTTTTTGAAGTCTTTAGTAACTATAAGAGGATAAAAGAGTCCTGACACCAGAAGTTTGAGAAGTACAGGAATAGTGTTTAAGAGAATGGACTCTGGAACCCAGGTTTTCTGGTTTTGCCACCTATTAGCTATGTGACCTTGGTCAAATTACTTAGCCTCCCTGTACCTGTTGCTTCATCATAAAATCATAAACCTACCTCAGGAACTTACTGTAAGTATTAAATGAGTTAATATATATAAAATGATTATAACAGTTCCTGGCTCATAGTAAGTGCCTTAAGTGCCTTATGTTTTTTTTTCTTTTTCTTCTTTTTTTTTTTTTTTTTTTTTTTTTTGAGACAGAGTCTCACTCTGTTGCCTGGGCTAGAGTGCCATGGTGTCAGCCTAGCTCACGGCAACCTCAAACTCTTGGGCTCAAGCGATCCTCCTGCCTCAGCCTCCTGAGTAGCTGGGACTACAGGCATGCGCCACGATACCTGGCTAATTTTTTTTTATATATAGAATTTTTTAGTTGTCCAGCTAAATTTCTTTCTGTTTTTTTAGTAGAGACAGGGTCTCGCTTTTGCTCAGGCTAGTCTTGAACTCCTGAGCTCAAAGGATCTTCCCACTCCGGCCTTCCAGGGTGTTAGGATTATAGGCGTGAGCTACCACGCCTGGCCTGCCTTACGTTTTTTGATGTTTTTGTAGTTTTTTACTGTTGTTGAGATTTTGAATACTCAAATATCAAATATCTAATATATTAGATAAAGATAGTTTTAAAAAATTATTTCTTTGTTAACCTTGAAATACTGCTGGGAATTTGTTCTGAGGAAACTATGAAACATGTAAAATTTATATATAAGATTGTTCAAAGCAACATTTTTTATAATAGTGAAAAACCAAAAACAAGTGGAAACAACCTAAATTTTAACTGTAGGAGATTGGTTAAGTACTTTATGGTACCTTCATGTGATTGAATACTAATGTGGTCATGAGATTATTTAAAGATGTGGAATAATGTTTACTGTTTATATTATTCTAGGAAAGTGGCTGTAAGGCTGTGCATCAGAATATTAATAGCTGTCACTGGGTAATGGGATTTCATAGGGGCTTTTTTATTTTTCAGTCCTTTGGATTTTCCAGTAAGAGTAGCTAGAAACATAGTGTCTTGGATTAAGAGCTAAAACTGTTCATTTGGGACCTAAGCAGTCAAAGCACTCCACTGACGCAACAATGCATGATAAGGAGGCACTCCATCCCATTAAGCTGTTCCCTTTGACTAGTCTAGTTTGTATAAATCTCTTTTACATTTTTGCCTTCTATTTTGTAAGATTTATTGAAATTTATCTTTGCAGCGTTAGTGTTAGGACATGTTCTTGGCAAAGCAGTAGATCCTTCCTATGTATGCTAATTTATACTCAATTTGCTGACCCTTTCAGAAGTTTTTATAAATTAAAAACACGTTAGTGTTTTTTGTTTGTTTTTGATGAGTAAGAACAATCTGATGACTTTTAGGGATAAAATGGTAGTGTTAGTATAAAATGTTTTAATTATTTGAAAATGCATTTCCATAATATAATTTGTTTGTTGACCCCATGATGTGTGATAATCCTCTTAACAAACCATGTACTCTTTATCAGAAAGCCAGTACTCACATTGCCCATCTTTGCCTACAGATAGCATCATGAGCACTTAGGTTGAAGAGTTAAAATATTGATTAAATTAACCTTGACTTTCTAAACTGTTACCTTAGTGTATTCTCTTGGGAATCAATTAGATTATATTCCTCAAATCAGTGCCATAAGACTAATTTATTTGGTTGTGTAAGGTATTGAAAACTTAGGTATTAACAATAATTAGGGACCAGGTAAGGTGGCTAAGGCCTGAAATCCCAGCACTTTGGGAGGCCTCAGCAGGAGTATTGCTTAAGACCAGGAGTTTGAGAATAGCCTGGACAACAAGACCACCATCTCTACAAAAGAGTAAAAATTAGCTGGGCATGATGGCTCGTGCCTGTAAACCTAGCTACTCGAGAGGCTGAGGCAGGAGGATTACTTGAGCCCAGGAATTCAAGGTTATGGTGAGCTACAATCATATCACTGCACTCCATCCAGCCTGGGTGACTAAGCAAGACCGTGTCTCTTTAAAAAACATAAAATAAACAAACAAAAAAACATTAATTAGGCTACCCAAACAGATGCTATGCTCTCAGTTTTCTAACACCTTGCCGCTCAAAGTATTAATATGTTTTAAGGACTAACAGCCTTTGTATTACCTGGAAGCCTGTTAGGAATGCAGAATCTCAGACTCTGCCCAGAGCTACATACAGAATCAGAATCTGCATTTTAACAAGATTCTTGCGTGCACATTAAAGTTGAGAAGTTCTGTTCCAACGCATATTTTATTTTTATTGACTTTGTTTTTGAGGTGAACAGGTAAAATGAAGATGATTTTTTGGTGTATTTCCTAGGTAGTAAGTGCTGCTCAAAATGATAAAAATCAGGAGATAAAAATACATCGATTGGAAAGATTATATTATGTCTAATTAGTGTGGAACATAGGATAAAACAGGCAACAACAAAGAAAACCTGCTCTTAGTACAGTGCTCTGCTTTAGATAAATGTTCACAGTTTGACCACTTTTTTTTTTTTTTTTGCCATTTTTTTCTTGACTTTCCAAAGAAAGAACAAATGGGCTTATTATTGGCATTCGAGAATGTTTAACTGGGAAGGGAATTTAGAGATGACCTGATACAAAAATGGTTTTATAGGTGAACACACTGGAGACTAAGAATATTAAGTGACTTATCCAAGTTCATATAGCATGAACTCTTCATGACCTGATTTTCAAATTACTGATCTTTGTACCTGCTGTGCTACCCCATGTTGTCACCTGTTGTTAGTTGTTTCTGTTGACGTTGTTGAAACCTACTGAACAATTATAAGTGAGAGTAAAACTAGTAAGTCTCACAGCTTCTTGGGAAAATGAAAGGGCTCAGTTTCTTCTTTCCCTCTTGTGAGAACTCATGTAATAGCTTCAGAAAAATTAATTTACCTGTTGTCTAGAAGTCGAGGTGCTGCTTCTATGAACTGGTAGAGGTTGCTGCTCATTTTGTGCTCTGTGAGCAGAGAAGGTGCAGGGGTGGGGGCAAGTGGTGAGGATTTTCTGTTCTACTGAAATGGTAAGATTGTGTCATGGCAGTGGTTTTAAGTGTTTAGAGGTAGTGTTATATGTTTTTTCTACCCCTGGTTTAAATAAAAGCTTGTAAATCAGGAAAGAACTAGATATCTGTATGTAAAAGAGAGAGAGAGCATGAAAACATTGACTCTTATCTCACACCATACACAAAAATTCATTTGGAGTGGGTCTTTAGATATAAGTGTAAAAGCTAAAGGACATGAAAAGTATGAACTATAAAGAAAATGTTCTTAAATTGGACTTTATCAAGTTTAGGCATTTTTTTCCCCATACATTGTTGAGAAAATAAAAAGGCAAGCCATATAATGGGAGAAAATATTTACAACACATAATCTAGAATTTATAAAGAATTCTTAAAACTCAATAAAACAACCCAATTAAAAAACGGGTAAAAGACTTGACCAGACACTTAAAAATATATACAAATGGCCAATAAGCACATGAAAAGTTGCTTAACATCACTGGTCATCAGAGAAATGCAAATTAAAACCACAGTGAGATACCCGACTGCACACTCACTAGAATAGCTAAAACTAAAAAGACTGGCCAGGTGCGGTGGCTCACGCCTGTAATCCTAGCACTCTGGGAGGCCGAGGCGGGTGGATCGCTCAAGGTCAGGAGTTCGAAATCAGCCTGAGCGAGAGCGAGACCTCGTCTCTACTATAAATAGAAAGAAATTAATTGGCCAACTAAGAATACATAGAAAAAATTAGCCGGGCATGGTGGCGCATGCCTGTAGTCCTAGGTATTTGGGAGGCTGAGGCAGAAGGATTGCTTGAGCCCAGGAGTTTGAGGTTGCTGTGAGCTAGGCTGATGCCAGGGCACTCTACAGCCCAGGCAACAGAGTGAGACTCTGTCTCAAAAAAAAAATAAAACTAAAAAAAATAAAACTAAAAAGACTGACGATGCCAAATGTTGGCAAGAATATGGAGCAACAGAAACAGCTGGTAGAATGTAAAATGGTGTATAGCTACTTTGAAAAACAATTGGCAGTTTCTTGTAAAGTTAAACATATTTAATACATAACCCAGCATCCTATTACTAGGGTTTTACCCAAGAGAAATGGAAACTTATATTCACATTTGTACTGAGGGTTCATAAAACTTTATTCTTAGTGACCCAGAACTGGAAACAACCCAGACGTCCGTTGACAGGTGAGTGGATAAATTGTGGTATATCCATAAAATAGAATGCTACTAGCAGTAAAAGTGAACAGACTACTGAAGCACTGTTTTGATGAATTTAAAAAAACACTATGCTAAATGCAAGAAGCCAGACTCAAATGAGTGCATACTGAATGATACCATTTAAATGACATTGTTAAAAATGCAAGCTGTGGAATACTACTCAGTAACTTAAAAAAGGTGGGAGATGGTGGCAAACCTTTTGATAAATAAAACACCATAGTTGACTCTCAAGAATTATGCTGAGTTAAAAAAGACAATCCTAAAAGGTTACGTACTGTATGATTCCATTTGTATAACATTCTTGAAATGACAAAATTATAACTCTGAACAGATTGGTGGTTGTCAGAGGCTAAGGATGGTGTGGGGCTGGGAACAAAGTAGGTGTGGCTATAAAAGGTCAGCATGAGGGATCCTTGGGATGATGGAAATGCTCTGTGTCCTGACTACATCAATGTCAGTATCCTGGTTGTAATATTGTACTGTAGTTTTTGCAAGATGTTATCACTGGGGGAAGCTGGGTAAAGGATATATGGATCTCTCTGCATTATTTCTTACAGCTTTATGTGAGTCTATAATTATCTCAATGAAAAGTTTAATTTAAAAAATTCTGACAGTTTGACAGCTTTACAAAATGTTAAACACAGGAGCAAGGGCGGGAGGGGAATGAGGGACCAAAAATTACCTATCAGGTACAAAGTACAGTATTCAGGTGACAGGTATACTAAAAGCCCTGACTTTAACACTATACAATTTATCCATGTAACAAAAAACCACTTGTATCCCCTAAATCTGTTGAAATAAAAAAATTAAGGGGGTTCCTCTCCTAGATATATGCCCAAGAAAATTAAAAACATCTGTCTGTGCAAAAACTTGTACGTAAATGTTTATAGCAGCATTATTCAAATAGCTAAAAAGTGGAAACAACCCAGATATCCATCAGTTGATGAATAGATAAACAAAATGTGGTATATCCATACGACGGAGTAATACTCTGCCATTAAAGGAATGAAATAGTGATACATGAAATAAAGTGAATGAATCTTAAAAATACTGGGCCCAGTGAAAGAAGATAGATATAAAAGGCCACATATAGCATGATTCCGTTCATATGAAATGTCCAGAATAGGCAAATCCATACAGACAGAATGTAGATTAGTGGTTGCCAGTGCCTGGTGGATGTGTGTGTGGTGGGGTGGGGGTGTCAGAGATGGGTAGTGAGTGCTGATGGTTATAGTGTTTCTTTCTAGGGTAATGAAAATGTTCTGGAATTACATAGTGAACTTTGTGAATATACTAAAAAAATACTGGCATATGCACTTTGAATGGGCGAATTGTATAGTATGTGAAATATATCCCAATTTTTAAAATTATATGAAGAAAAAATGCAGGTTTCTCTAGAGTGACCAACAGCAGATCAGTGGTTGCCTGGGGCCAGAAGTGGAAGGAGAAATTGACTACAAAGGGGCATAAGAGAACATCAGGGAATGAAAATGTTGTATCTCTTGATTGTCCTGGTGGTTATACAGGTATATACAATTGTTAAAACGCATTGAATTGTATACTGGTAAAGTTTATTATATCTAAATTAAAATTCTATACAGTTGATTTTAAAAACTTACAAAATTGGCTGGGTACAGTGGCTCACACCTGTAATCCTAGCAGTATGGGAGGCCAAGGCGGGAGGATCGCTCAAGGAGTTCGAAACCAGCCTGAGCAAGAGTGAGACCCTGTCTCTACAGAAAATAGAAAGAAATTAGCTGGACAACTAAAAATATATAGAAAAAATTACCCAGGCATGGTGGTGCATGCCTGTAGTCCCAGCTACTTAGGAGGCAGAGGCAGAAGGATTGCTTGAGCCCAGGAGTTTGAGGTTGCTGTGAGGTAGGCTGACTCCACGGCACTCTAGCCTGGGCAACAGAGTAAGACTCTGTCTCAAAAAAAAAAAAAAAAAAAAAAACCCTACAAAATTATTTCAAATTGTTATAAGCTTAAAATGACCTTTGGGTTAAAATTCTCTTATCTCTTATTAATATACAGCAACTATAACAAAAATTAGTTTAGAGACTCTGGTTTCTGTTGTCCAGCTGGTTTCCAAAGTGAAACTGATCAGTTTCAGACTGTGCTCTTATGCCTTTGAACTAGCATGATTCTGTTGCTGTGCTTTTCAAAGCCCATGAGTGGGTGTGATTGTTCCAATTTTTTTTAAATTTATAGAACATTGTATTGCTTTTTTGCTTTTATGCACAACAGAAAAATGTCCTATTGGGTATAACAAATCAGGCTGATTGCCTTTTACTACCACTTTGGAGTGCTCTGAGCAAATTTGGGCACCAGGATAAGAGGCTGGAATTAAAATGACTCCTGAAGAAAGTAAGCAGAAGAGGAGGTGACACTGCTAGGTTATACTAAAAAAAATAAATAAGTAAAACCAAGTGTGTGAACTTCTTCCCCACCTGCATCACCTCTGTCTCCCAACCTTGATCTCTTGCCAAGAAGTAAGCTGTCTACATAAAATATTACGGAAAACCTTCCAGGGTTTGGGAAGAGTTCTAGAGGATAATCTCTCAGTGAGAAGGACCAGCTCTGTAGGTAGCCTCTATGAGTTTTCTCCCTAGGATTTCGTACCTACCCTCTCTCGTTTCTGGGGTCCCACCATGCCTAAACCAGGGGTAGAGTATTTCCATTTAAAATTCTGCCCCACAGGTAGACAGATCTCTTTTTTATTGTTCCCTTTAAGCATAAGTGAGACAGCCTTATATTTTAAAAACTAACTTACAGAGACCACATGGGAAAATGTAAAAATCCCCACCAAAAGAAAAAAACCACAAAAAACAAAACATCTAAAACATAAAAGAGACATATTTCCAGAATATGGAATTATAAATGGATTTTATAAGAATTCCAGCAAAAACATAAAAATATTTTAAAATAAATAATAGTAGTTAACAATTAAACAGGGTTTACCATGTGTGAAGACAAAAAGCTCACTTTGTTTTTTTTTTTTTTTCCCCTATGCTTCTACTCAGCACTTCATTTCTGTTGACATCAGATGTGTGAGTTTTTTCCCCCACTGACAACCAGTTCTCAAACTCTCTGGACACCAATTGTGTGTGCAGCAATTTAACTCAGTTTTGACGTTAACTGCCCGGAGTTAGTGCAGACCCCACAAGTTAAGGGCTCAGCCCCACAAGATTGCCCCCAGCCTCAGATGCCAATCCATAGTGGTGGGTCCTCAGATTTCCCATAACCTGTATCCAACTTTGCTACAGATCACAATCTGCCAGAAGGGTTCACGGAAGTTAGGAAGACACTATACTTAATTTACCAGTTTGTTATAAAAGATACAACTCAGGAACAGTCACATGGAAGAGAAGCATAGGGCAAGGTATAAAGGAGGTTGTGTAGAGTTTCCATGCCTTCCCTGAATGTGCCACCCTCCCAACACCTCCATGTGTTTACCAACCTGGAAGCTCTCCAGACCCCATCCTTTTGGATTTTTATGAAAGCTTTATTATATGGGCATGATTGGTTAAATCATTGGCCATTGATGATTAAGTCAATTTCCAGCTCCTCTTTCCTCTCTGGAAGTCAGAGAGTGGGGCTGAAAGTTCCAACCCTCTAATCACAAGGTTGGTTCCCCTGGCAACCAGCCTTCTCATCCTAAGGGGCTTTCCAAATTCACCTCATTAACGTAAACTCGGGTGTTGGTGAAAGGAGCTTGTTATGAATAACAAAAGACTCTCCTTTGAGCTTTATTGCTCATATCATTTATGAAATTCCAAGCTCCAATTTTAGGAGGTCAGTGTCAGGGATGACAATAAAGACCAAATATATATTTCATATTATAAATCACAGTGTCACAATGTGCCAGACAGTGTTCCAAGCTCCTTACGTGTATTAACTTTCTTAATCTTCGCAACAACTATGTAAGATGAATGCTCTTATCCCATCTTACAGATCAGGAAATTGAGGGAAAAGTGAATACGAAACTCGTCCAATGCCACACACTTGGTAAGTGGTAGAGCTAGGATTGCACCAAGATAGTTTGGCTTCAGAATTCATACTGTTTACCACTACACTATATTCTGCTATTCATATGAACTCCAGCCTCTTTATCAGACCCTGTATGTTAGCTCTTGATAGGCTATTCTAACTTGTCTAGGTTCCTTTATTCCATTTTCCCAGTACCTAGCCTGCCTGTCCTTTTTGGTCCTCTTCCCTCCCTGTCTTATCTTTCCTTCCAGAACACTACAGCATAACTGTTGCAAACAAACCCCTTTAACCTTTTTTTCTTTTAGAATGAATACATACATTACATTCTATTGTCCAAGACCACCTTCCTGCATAGGGATGGCTTTTTTTGTACATTTGACCTTTAAAAAAAGGCCTTTATATGATGAGCCTTAACCTTTGCATAGATGCTTCCTTGTTTTTAACAGTGACCGTTGTACCTGTTTACAATGATTAGAAGGGATGCTATTTTGAATTACAGTGTAGTAAGATTTCTTACTCTACACCCATGGCCAAAACCAGCGTCATATGTTTGAAACTAAGCAAAACTTCCTGAGTGTCTTGCCATAAACGTGCATTAGAAATTTTTTCCGATGTAGCGCATAGTTTCTGTGGGATGGAATTAAATTTAAACCTGTATATCTTTAGAGTAGGAACATTTGCTGTATGGAGGTTTGTGTTGGCTTTGGTAAGAAAAAAAGGTCCCTTGCTTCCTTCCCTTTCTCTTCTGAGAAGGCTTTGAGAAACTTCTTTTAACAGCTGAGCTTTGTATCTGCTAAGTCAGTCCATGAGATGTTTGCAAATAATCTTCCATTAGCTTTATCCTGAAGATCCCCTTGCATTTAGGCGTTTGGTCAACTGACTTAGTGTTACTAAATTTATGTGTAATCTCTACTAAGGTAGTTATTATGAATGTTTTTAGAAAAGTCTTTATAAGTTTGAAGAAAAAATATTTTTATATACTTTTAGAATTTATCACATGCTAGATGTCACATGAAAGGTATTTGAGAATCTAGAGAAAAATGTGGTCTCCACCTGCATAGGGATCATATTCTGGTTTGGGTAGTTTAGAATAAGAGATTAAGTAGTCCCTAATCCTGAAGTTGTCCTCATAGACTGGTAGGATGGTTTCCTGGTATGCATGACTCTGTTTTCTCTGTTCTTGCCTACGGTCACTTGCTATTCTTTTCCTTTGCTTTCTAGGTTCCATTCTCCTCTCTTTTCTTCCTTCCCTCCTAATTTCCTACCTGCTTTATTCCCACTCATCGTTTGGGTCTCAGAGAATGCCCCCCAACCCAGTTTTCATACTTTCTCATTCTCTCTTTCTTCATTGTACTTAGGCTTTGAGATTACTGTATATGTTTATTTATGGGATTTTTTGGGACTTGTTTAATGTGTATTTCCCTCACTAGATTGTAAATGCTGTGAAGGCATGTATCTTATGTTATTGTTTTATCATTTTATATCCAACATCTTTCAGGGTGCTTGATACAATACATAGTAAGGCTGCATAAATGTATGTTAATGGATGAATGAAGTAAACATGAAATATTGGGGAAACTGGGAAGAAGAAAGCCCTTCTATTCTGTATCCAGGTCTCCCAACCCAACAATTTCTCCCAAGAAATATTTTCCTGAAGAGCAAGTACAAACCATCTTGCTAAGGATGACTCTTTAGTTCTTTTATAAGATGTAGAGGGTCATTTTTTTGGTCATCTCTAACTCCCCCCTCCCAATTCATTTTGAGAAATGTGATTCTCAATTTTTGTGAAATTGTAAAGATACATAAACTATAGTGTGTTCATACCTGTATCTCTAGATATGCCTCTGCCCAAGGTTGAACCAAAAGTTGTCTCTTAAGGAGCTAGCACGTATTTGGAGGATGAACTATATATTTTGGCTTTTTGATTACGAATTTATTTTTTTTTTCTTTTTGATGGTACTTAGTTTTGTCCAGGTTTGGGGAGATCATTGTGGCATATTTAAGTCAAAGGACTTACCAGTGTTTATTAAAATGGCAAGAGTTCTTTGTAAAGTTTCATAGCCCAAGCTCAAACCAAGACTATTAGCATCTTAATACTTCTCCTTTTTTTTTTTTTTTGAGACAGAGTCTCACTGTGTCACCCCGCCTAGTGCAGTAGTGTCATCATAGTTCACTGCAACCTCAAACTCCTGAGCTCAAGTCATCCTCCTGCATCAGCCTTCCGAATAGCTGGAACTATGGGCATGCACTAGCACACCCAGCTGATTTTTTCTGTTTTTTATTAATAGTAGAGATGGGGTCTCGCTCTTGCTCAGGCTGGTCTCAAACTCCTGAGGTCAAGTGATCCTCCCATCTCATCTTCACAGAGTGCTAGGATTATAGGCATGAGCCATCGTGCCCGGCCTGCTTCTGCTTCTTGTCCACTGCTTCTTACCTCCTGCAGCTCAGAGTACTTGTAAGGCTAAGATTGACAATTCTGTGAGATATGTGGTGCTCCTGAAAGCTTTTGGCTCAGTGTGGTTTCAAAAATTGTTTTCATAAGCTCATCAGACAGCTTTAAACTTGGTGTGCTGGTGGTGAGATTAAAGTGCCACAAACAGACTTTACTCCTTGGAAAACTTCCCTTTCTTCTAATTCTTTCTTTTATTACTTTAAGCTTTCTAAATTGTCTTTGTTCTTTGGAGATGCCTAGCCATTTCTTTTCACAGCAAAATCTTACAAGATTTAGAAAATTTATAGTTTAACAAATGCTCTTGTAAACTATTCATGATAAAGATGAATCAGTTAAAGTTTACAAATTACTTTTAAGATGCAAATTGCTAAGTGGTGGTGTTATGGGTATGAGTTTCCTAGCTTTTCAGGATGTCATTCTTTTTAGCCCTGTAGCTAAATATCAAGAGGCTACATGTTCAACCATAAAACATTAGCCTCTGCCAACATTACATCAGCTCCACAAAACCTCACTGGCTAATTATCCCCTGGGACTAGGACACGGATTTGGCAGCTTGTGAAAGCTGCTTTTTCCAATTTCTCCCTTCCTGGCTGTGACATATCCCAAAGGAATGAAGTTGAGAAATAATCATCATCTTTTGAAAGCTCCCACCCTCTCATTCCCACAGTGGTTCTCATAGTCAGGGATAGAAGATCTCTTCTTCCACCTGAGGAGTCCTGTTTAGCTGATGATGTAGTCTTTAGGTAGTGGCCAAAGTATCCTGAGTGAGCCATGGAAGGGTGATGGCAAGGAACCTCATTATGTATGTTTCTGGGTGATTATCTACAAGGAATCTACTGCTTTTGTTAGGATCCTCTCTGTATTGCCAAAATTTAAGAAGCTGGGAGACTAGAATTGGGAACCATATGTGGTTATCATCTGTGTCAGTTGACATTTGGTATAGGAATTAGTAGTCATTTAACATGTCCTTTAATGAGCATCTATAAAGCAACTTCGAAGGCAACCCAAGAATTCTGTGTCCTTACTCTCTTTTAGCCTCAAGTTTTTTCATCCTTAAAATAAAGACATAGCACCTGCCTTACCTTCCTCACAAGGTATTATAAGAATGGAATACAAGAACACAGATGACCTGCTTCACCAAGGTCACCAAGGACCTATTAGTCACCTTATCTAGTGGGCCCACTCTAGGCTTCATCTTACTTGATCTTTCTTTACCATTTGACCCTGTTCAGTGTCCTCTCCTCATTCTGTACCACTCAGGATTCTTTGCGTAATCTTGGTTAACCTCAGCATAAAATCAGTTTATTGGAAGAGTATTGGGTAGTGCACAGCATTAATAGGAAGGCTGAGTAACAAAGTTCAGAAAATGAGCAGACACTAAGTGAGGCAAAACATAATGAAGACCATGTCATGGAGCCAATCTGCTGAGGACTTTGTCACTAGTATTGCTCTCTGGACCTTCTCTGCCAGTGCTGCTGGCCTGGTCTCCAGTGAATACCTGCTGCTGTCGGCACTGCCACCAGTAGACACATGCCACAGTGCCATGAATGATTTCTGGTTATATTTTCCTCCTTTGTGTCATTCCTTCAATATTGAAAGATCTTGCTGGGAGGATCTGATTGGCTGGACTTGGGCTATATATTTGTGAGCTAAATGCTAGGAGCTGAGAGAGAGAATATCTGTTATTCTTCAGTTTCTGTAGTAGGAAGAGGGGACTGCCTTCTCCCTATTTTGGAATTTCCCCCAAATAGGAAAGGTATTCGGATGCTGGACAACTAAACTATAGACACCATTCTCTTGACAGCTTGCTTCCTAACTCTCTGGCCACTGTTCAGTCTCTTCTGCGGTATTTCCCAGTCTTAGTCCCTTGACTTTTTTCCCATTCTACACATTCTCCCTAACAATGTCATCCCAACCTGTGGCTTCAGCTACTTACTAAGTGATGTATGAATCTGTATGTGTAGCTCTGACCTGTTTCCTTAGTTCTGTATTCAGTTAACCCACTAATTCTTCCCATCTGGACATCTAGATGACTTACATGCATTTAAAATTGATGTTGCCAATCCTGGTGTCTACTCCCACCCCCCACCCCACCCCAGGCTGCATTCCCTAACTCAGTACCAGTTGTTCTAACCAGAAACTTAGAGTCACTCGCAATTCTTTCTTTCCTGTACTCCTCACATCAGTTGACTTCTGAGTTCTATAGATTCTACCTCTACTTTGAACTGTCATATTTTATTTCACTGCCCTAAATCATATTCTCAGCATTTCTCTCTGTGGTTTCAGTGGCTGCCTTATTGCACCCTCCTCCAGCTTATAGCCTGACTGTCCTCTAATCTGTTCATACAGCTGCCAAGATACTTTTGTGAACTATCAGTTCTAATCATTTTATTCTCCTGCTCAGAATTCTTCAGTTTCTTGAGGGGTAAAATTTAAACTATATTGTCTTTTTGGTCTCTGACTAACGATTTAATTGTTTCTTGTCACTTCCAACCTCACAGTCTCCAGCAATACTGACCAGCTTTTGGTTTCCAGAATACTTTGTACTCTTTTATATTTCTGTTCCTTTGCAAATAATCTTTCCTCTGCTTTGATCATTCCTCTCTCTCTGCTTGCCCTCCCTCTAACTTTTACTCATCTTTCAAGTCCCAGCTCAAAAGCCAGCTCTTCCGAGATGCAGGCTGTCTTTGACTCCCCCCAGAAACTTACGTGTTCTTTCTCCTGTGCTCTCCTTATATTTGGTACATACCACAGAGTGATTATTTTATTGTATTATCATTCCTAGGTCTCATTGTTAGAAGTAAACTCCTTGAAAGCTGAGATATCTAATTTCTATATCCCCAGTTTCCTGACACATAGCAGGTACATAATAATTTTTATTTAATGACTCAATAAATTGAAGCATCTTGGGAAGTACAGCACTGTGTATATGTAATGCTATTTTCCTCATTGGCATTTTCTTGTAAGCATGAGTCCCTTTTTAAAAACTCTAAAGTTATAGTATCTATGAATCAGTTCCTAGGGAACAATTCTGATTTTATTTCATTTTATTATCTATCTGTAAGTGGCCAGAGGTTCAAGAACCCTACCCCGTGACTCAGATGAGTTTGCCTTCTTTATGATCAGCCTTATTTTCTTTCCTCAAGAAGTTGATTAAACACTTTTCTTCAGTTTTCCCAACCTTCCACCTAATACACATTTTAATCCTAAATAATGATCTGCTTCATGTGTGACTGCATTCCTCACTCCACAACCACTAATTCAGTCACTTTGCTTTAGTTGCTCTAGTTATCATAAATTAATACAGTGGCTGGAAACATACACCGTATTAATATTCTAGAGATTATCTAGAGTAAAGGCTCTAGAGATGTGCCTGTTGATTTGACTGCGTTGCTGGTTCTGCAGTTCCTTTTGTCCCATCCCTCAGCTCTCGATCGAGTTCTATACTCCCACTGGAGGCCTTGGCAGAGCAAGCAGTGTATAGTTTAACTCACTTGTTTTAAGGACATGGCCACTACCTCTTGATTTACTGCACTGGGAAGAATAAGTTTTGATTTTTTTTCACGTTCTTCCCTCTGAGGGAGCCTGCGTCATTGAGAAATGTTTAACCTCATGGCCTTGCACTGGGGCTGGAAATTTGCCTGAGGGAACTTGAAGTTGGCAGTATTTTTACTCAAATTCTCCCTTATGGGGAGGGGGATTTCAGCAAGACCTGCCAAAACAGGAAGATGTTGGGGAATTTTTAGTAGCAAAGCTGTTGCCATTAGATTACTGAAAGTATTTGAAGAGTTTTCTGAAGATAAGCTTAGGCATTTTGAATTTTCTCTGGGTGAAAGCTGTAGTTTCTACCAGGTATAAACAAAAATTCAGGCCGACAAATTTAGCTTTTTAGTTATGTGGTGTGTTGTTATGAGAAAACTTTGACCAACTAGATGAGAAAGAAGCTAACCAGAGAGAGTTTTAGGAGTTCAGAAACTCTCACTTAGGGAAAATAGCCCTAGGACGAGGCAAATCTCTGTGGGCTATGGGAAGAATTTGGCTTTTTATCAACCTTGGATTATTCTAAGAGTAGATCATAACAGGGGGATTATTTATGGGGGGGCAAGTCTTTCTTTCAAATTTTTAATGATATTGTCATTATATTTGGTTCACAAAAGCACTTTGTTGATATTTGCCCAGGAAGAGCTAGAAATGATCTTTTTTCCCCCAAACAATGATCTCCCTAATAGGGGAAGGTGTGAACCAGCAGATGTTTAGAATATGACTACCTCTGTTTATTTTTATCCTTGTATCACAGATGAGGAAAAGTAGTACAGTTGTTTGCCAGTATGAAATGATAAGCTGAGTGGGCACTGGACCCTGAAAAGGGAAGAATCGTGTAGTTAAACCATTTGTGGCAGCTTTGTGACTTCTTAGAAAATTGGAAACATCTACACAGTACTTAATACAAATACAAGCATTCCTGCCCACTCTGAAAGATGGTTGGGCTCATCTACCATGTTTTCTTTCTGTGCAATGTGTTTTCTGCTGTTAGCATGGATGTTTGAGAGTTCAGCTGTTGATATTAGCACCTTGTTAAAAGCTACTATACGCGCAAAGAGAAGCATCCTGTAATCTTAGAAACCAGATTTTTACGTTACAAAAAAATGCTCCCAAACTCCCGTTACTGTGGAAAGAACCTATCACTATGTTCTTCCACCTTGAAGAAACTTCCAGCTGAAAGACAGCTTTATATCTATAGGCAGGGCCAGAGGTTCTGGATGAATAGAATGCATTATATCCATAGAAAGTGGCAGTGAGTATAAATAAATCTTGTTGGGAATAGACACACCCATTTTTCACACTTATTAGCATCTGTAATTCATTTTAAATTTTTGGTTGTTTAATCAAATAGGAGACTAAATTGTTCTCAGTTGCTGTTAGAAGAAACACTTAATTTTTCCCTAGAAGCCACTATGCTGATTTTAATACCATCACTTGTACAAGGTACTGTTCTATGTGTTTTACATATATCAACTCCTTTAATCCTCACAATAATGCAGTGGTTCTTAATCCCGGGCAATTTTAACCCCAAGGGGACATACGACAGTATCCAGAGACATTTTTGCTTGTTGCAACTGGAGAGTTGCTATTGGTATCCAGTAGGTAGAAGCCAGGGATACAGCTGAACACCTGGTAATCCACAGAACAGTCCCCACAACAAAAAATTATCTGACCCAAAACATCAATAATGCACAGGTTGAAAAACCCTACAATGACCCTTTGAGGTAGGTCCTGTCTTTGTCAAATGCAAATCCAATGCCATGCCTTTATTTAAATCTTTCAACGACTTCCCATTGCTCTTACGCCAAAGCCTAAACTCCCAACATGGCTTTTAAGGCCCTCCTGTATCTCTAAGCTATTTTCCTACCACTCATCTTCTCACACTTAATAGTCATAGTCACAGCATTAACAGTAATAGCTAACATGTATTAAGCACTTGGCTATGTGCCAGTTACTAGTCTAAGGACATTAAATCATTCTGTCCTAAATTTGTGAGGTACTAATTGTCATTAAGCCTCTTTTCATATGGGGAAACAGAGGCACAGAGAAGTAAATGTCCACGGGCAGCTAATAGGTGATAAGGCCAATAATAAACCCAGGCAGTCGGGCTCTGGTGCCCTCACTTATATCCATTATGCTAAGTTGTCTTTCTGTTACCAAGTGTAACAAAAGTCCATCAGTTCCCCTGATGTGCTATGTTGCTTTTCCCCTCCAGTTCTTCACATTGTTCTCTCTGCTGGAACATCCTTCAGGTCATAGCTTAAACAAGGCTTCTGCAAGGCTTTCCTGCTCTGTTTCCCAGAACTGCTTAGGTCCCTTTGCTCTGTTCTTGCATGGCATTCTGAATATCCTGTTATAACCGCCATTGTATTGTAATTGTCTACCTTCACCCATAAATTTCAAGCTGCCTGAAGACAGAGACTTTGTCTCATTCACCACTCTACCCCTAGCACCTGAGACAGGCCCTGGCATATATTAAATATTAGGTACTGAGTGAATAATTTCACATGGCACCAGCACCATGAAATCTTTCCTAACCCCCTTTCTAAAGTAATTTACTGTTTCTCTAACTCTGAAAGCCCTATACTTGTATGCCACATACTGTATGCTTCACATCTTGTTATATATAATCTATTTAAAGAATGTTTTTTTCCTGTATGCTTGCAAAAAGGAGGTACAATGTCTTATGCTATGTTACCTTTGAAATGACTTTCACAAACTTAGCACTTAAAAAGTAATTATTGTGTATTAGGGATCCCTCTGTATGTTATTTCTTAAAACTTTATGTAAATCTATAATCATCTCAATAAAAATTTCAATTAAAAAGTTCTTATTGAAAGAAATTGATAAATTATATAATCAGTGCTCAAGAGCATATAAAATCAATTATAATTTTATGCTCAAGAGCATAAAATGATAATTATCTGGTGAAGCCAAACTCTAATGTCCAGGCCCCTCAAGTCATCTGGCTCCTTATTACCTATTCAACCCAATCTTCCATTTGTTTTATACTTTCTGTTCTAATCAAGGGGAAAACCTCATTCTTCCTCACATACCATTCCTAATCTAGTTTCTAGATCTTTCCTTAGGATACTTTTCCTACCTAAATACCATCTGACTTCCCTCCTTTGACTCCTCTTGCCTGTCCAAATTTCACTAACCTCTAAGAAAACCTCATTTGTTTTCTCTTTCTTAGGATCTTGTAATCCTTTGTAACCTCTATATCTCCAACAAGAATGCAAATTTTTTGAGTCTCAGAATCATTCCTTCTGCTTCTCAGGAATCCCCCAGAGTAATTACCATAGTGTTGAATATATAATCAATAATTAATAAATCCTTGATGACTGAAAGAGAAGTTTCTAAGATTACAGTACACTTCTCTTTGAGGGCACAGTAGCAGTAGCCTTTTTAACAAGGTGCTAATGGAGATCATAATGTATCCTGGTCAGAACTCATCAACCATAATAAGCACAATCAGTATTTATTATATGTGGTCATTGAAGAATTAAAATAATAGTGTATTCAATAATATTTCATGGATATATTTTATAGGGAAAATTTTTATTTATCACTTGTGCTTGCCTAGTAGCTAGAACATTGGGTTAGCTGTTTTCTAATAGTATTTATGCTGCTGTGGGTCTTAATTCTGCTTAAGCTGTGAAGGTGGTAATAAATGAGGGAACAGTAGTTTTAGAGACATGGTATATAGAAAGACAGCAGTTGGCTGGGTGTAGTGGCTCATGCTTACAATCCTAGTGCTCTGAGAGGCTAAGGCGGGAGGATCACTGGAGCTCAGGAATTCAAGACCAGCCTTAGCAAGAACGAGACCACTGTCTCTACACAAAAATAGAAAACTTAGCCGGTCATGGTGGTACATGCCTGTAGTCCCAGCTACCTGGAAGGCTGAGGCAGGAGGATTGCTTGAGCCCAGGAGTTTGAGGTTGCAGTGAGCTATGATGACGCCACTGCACTGTAGCCTGGGCAACAGAGTGAGTCTCAAAAAAAAGATAGCAGTTGACAAATCCAGCAATCAGAATGAGATAATTAAATGATTTAACGCCATGATTCATCACTCGCCATTTGGGGGTTTGTCATTATTTTAAAATTTTGCTTAAGAAGCCTTTATACATAAATCTATCTATATATATACAGAATTCTACATAGATGCATAAATCTGAAAATTTATAGCCTTATTTTTTAAGTGCAGTCTTTTTTTCTCCTTTTTCGCTTAGCATTCCCTCCCCTTCTTTTCCCTCATTCCCCTCACATTGGTGTGTCTTTACCGCCAAACCATGTCCAGGGAATATTCTTCTATATTTTTCTCTGTACTCCACATAATCCCATACAGATCTATATGTATACACCAACACAGTGCTTTTTTTTTTTTTTTTGCCATTGAATTGCTTTTAAATGAGATCATATTACATGCACTTTTTACCTTTTGCTTTTCTCAGTCAGCATTACTTAATCGAATCCCTCCATGTCATCTGATGTAGCTAAAATTAATTCTTTTTTTAATGGCTGCATACTACTTTATAGCTTGTGTGTACTATAATATATTCAGACATTCCCCTGATGGTGGGTATTGTTTTCTTTTCCTTTTTTCTTTTTTTTCTCCTGTATAAAAAATGCTTCAGTAAACATCCTTTTTATGTATGTTTTGTCTATTGATGTGTATATTCTATGGATACATTCCTAGGAATGGAACTAATGAGTTTAGGGAAATACGTATGTTTAAATCCAATAGATGCTGCTGCCAAGTTGCCCTCCACTCCCCCACTTTTTTTTTTTTTAACATGGGTCTCTCCCTATATTGCCCGGGCTGGCCCCAAACTCCTGGGCTCAAGTGGTTCGCCCACCTCAGCCTCCCTAGTAGCTGGGACTGACTGTACACACATGCCACCTTGCCTCCGGATTGCTTTTTAAAACATAACACTTCACATTTCTAACAGCCATGTAGGAGAATATCTTTTCCCCACCTCTCTACTAGATATAGGTGTTACAAGCTATTTTAAATTTTCTGCTGGTATAATGGGTATGAAGGGATAGCTCATAATTATTCTAATATCCCTCCCATGAGGACCTTCATTAGGATGCTTAGCAGGTTGGTGGGAATAAGCTGCATGAAAACTCAGCCTCTTTGGGCACTGAAGAAGCCACATCTCCTTGAAATGCCAATGAGACAAAGATTGTAAGATATCTGGGGACAAATACAGCAGTTCCTTAATAGTAAAACACTGGTGGCCGGGCGCGGTGGCTCACGCCTGTAATCCTAGCACTCTGGGAGGCCGAGGCGG
>CAUYRT010064782.1:0-24268 GCA_963574885.1 Lepilemur ruficaudatus
GATATATATAAAGCACTCCACCCAACAAAGGCAAAATATATAGTAGGTTTTTGAATGTAACAAGATAAGTCAACTTGAGTGGTAATATATTTTGGGAAATCAGCTCACTGCAAATTGTGACTGTAAACATTGTACTGTAAATGTTTTGTAGTTTTCCCCCAATAAAATTTTAGGAAAAAAAAATATTTCAAAAATTTTAGGCCATTATTTCATCATCTCTGAGTAGCCAACATTTCAAAAGTTTGATAATAAAATTATTTTCATTCCTTTGAAAAAAAATATACATTTTTGTATATGTATATATATATACATATATATATATTCTTCTCAAGTGGACATGGAATCTTCCCCAGAGTAGACCAACTGTTAGACCACAAGAAAGTCTCAATATATTTAAAAATATTGAAATCATACAATGTATCTTCTTCAACCAAAATGGAATGAAAGTAGAAATCAATAACATAGGGAAAACTGAAAAATTCACAAATACGTGCAAATAAAGCAACACATTCTTAAACAACCAATGGGTCAAAGAAGATATAACAAGGGAGATTAGATTTACTTAATCTAATTTAGAGATGAATGAAAACAAAATTGCAATATGCCAAAGCTTATAGGATGCAGTGAAAGAAGTGCTCAGAGGGAAATTAATAACAGAAAATATTCCCATTTAAAAAGATCTGAGACCTAGACCAATGGATCAGAACAGAGAACCCAGATATAAAACCATCATCATATTGCCATCTGATCTTTGACAAAGCAGAAAAAAATATACACTGGGGAGAAGAATCCCTATTCAATAAATGATGCTAGGAAAATTGGATAGCCACAAGTAGAAGACTGAAACAAGATCTGCACCTCTCATCACTCACAAAAATTAATTCATGATGGACTTAAACCTAAGTCATAAAACTATAAGAATTCTAGAAGAGGTTGGAAAAACTCTTACAGATACCAGCCTAGGCAAAGAATTTATGATGAAGAGCCCAAAGGCAATCACAGCAACAACAAAAATAAATAAACGGGACCTGATTAAATTAAAAAGCTTCTGCATAGCCAAGGAAACAATCAATAGAGCAAATAGACAACCTACAGAATAGGAGAAAATATTTACATGCTATACATCCGATAAAGGGCTAATAACCAGAATCTACAAAGAACTCAAGTGAATCAGCAAGAAAACATCAAAAAATTCCATTAAAAAGTAGGCAAAAGACATGAACAGAAGCTTTTCAAAAGAAGATACACTGATGGCCAATAAGCATATGAAAAATGCTCAAAGTCTCTAATCGTCAAGGAAAAGCAAATCAAAACCACAATGAGATATCACTTAACTCCAGTGAGAATGGCTTTTATCAAAAATTCCCAGCCAGGTGTGGTGGCTCACACCTGTAATCCTAACACTCTGGGAGGCCAAGGTGGGAGGATCGCTCAAGGTCAGGAGTTTGAGACCAGCCTGAGCAAGAGTGAGACCCCGTCTCTACTAAAAATAGAAAGAAACTAGCTGGACAACTAAAAATATATAGAAAAAATTGGCCAGGCATAGTGGCACATGCCTGTAGTCCTAGCTACTTGGGAGGCTGAAGCAGAAGGATTGCTTAAGCGCAGGAATTTGAGGTTGCTGTGAGCTAGGCTGAAGCCATGGCACTCTAGCCCAGGCAACAGAGTGAGACTCTGCCTCAAAAAAAAAAAAAAAAAATTATAAAAAATCAATTCCCCAAACAACAGATGCTGGTGTGGATGTGGAGAGAAAGGAACACTTATACACTGTTGGTGGGACTGCAAACTAGTACAACCGCTATGAAAGTAGTATGGAGATACCTCAAAGATTTAAAAGTAGAACTGCCATTTAATCCAGCAATCCCACTAATGGGTATTTATGCAAAGGAAAAAAAGACATTTTATAAAAAAGACACCTGCACTGAAATGTTTATAGCAGCACGATTCACTATCACAAAGATGTAGAAACAGCCCAAGTGCCCATCAATACATGAGTAGATCAATAAAATGTGGTGTATATATACCATGGAGTATTACTCAGCCATAAAAAATGGTTAACTCATACCTTTTGTAACAACCTGATGGAACTGGAGACCATCCTTTTAAGTGAAGTATCACAAGAATGGAAGAACAAAAACCATATGTACTCACTACTAAATTGAAACTTATAGATCAACATTCATGTGCATATATGGTAGTAAAATTCAATGGAAATCAAGCAGGTGGGATGTGGTGAGGGAAGATGGGTAAATTCACACCTAATGGGCACAATGCACACTATATGTAATGACACAGTTATAACTTTGATTCAAACTGTACAAAAGCAATTCACGTAACCAAAACATTTGTACCCCTGTAATATTCTGAAATAAAAACAAAGATCTGAAATTGAAAACCTAAGTTTACATCTCAAAGAACTAGGAAAATAAGAGCAAACTAAATCCAAAGCTAGCAGAGGAAGGAACTAATAAAGATTAGAGCAGAGATAAATGAAATAGCAAATAGAAAAACAATAGAGAAACTCAATGAAACCAAAAGTTGGTTCTTGGAAAAGATCAAGAAAATTGACAAAACTTTAGTGAAACTTGTAACAAAAAGAGAGAGACGACACCAATAATTAAAATCAGAAATGAAAGTGAGAACATTACCACCAACAAAATAGAAATAAAAAGTATTACTGTACATCAACAAATTAGATATACTAGATGCAATCTACAAAATCCTAAAAACTTGCAAACCAGTAAATCCGAATCAAGAAGAAATAGAAAATCTCAACAGACCTGTAACGAATAAAGAGATTGAATTAATTATCCAAATCTTCCAACAAGGAAGAGTCCAGGACCAGATGCCTTCACTGTTGAGTTTTACCACTCACTTAAAGAAGAATTAATGCCAAATCTTCTCAAACATTTAGAAAAACACAGAGGAGGAGAGAATACTTCCTAACTCATTTTATGAGGCCAGCATTTCCTTGATACCAAAGCCAGACAGAGACACCATGAGAAAAGAAAATTAAAAACCAATATTTCTGGAGACTATAAATGCAAAAATTCTCCACAAAATACTAGCAAATTAAACCCAACAGCCTATTAAGTGAATTATATTATTATATCATGACCAAGTGTGATTTATCCCTATAATACAAGAGTAGTTAAACATAAAAAAATCATTCCATACAATATACTAAATTATAGAAAAAAGGAAAAAAAAACCCACATGATTATCTCCACTAATGCAAAAAGGCATTTGACAAAATCCACCACCCTTTCAGGATTAAAAAAAAAAAAAAAGACTCAGAGAACTAGAAATAGAGGGAACCTTTTCAACATGATAAAATACATTTATGAAAAACCCACAAGTAAAATCACACTGAATAGCAAAATTCTGAAAGCTTTCTCCCTAAAAGCAGGGAGAAATAAAATGTGGTGTATATATACCATGGAGTATTACTCAGCCATAAAAAATGGTTAACTCATACCTTTTGTAACAGCCTGATGGAACTGGAGACCATCCTTTTAAGTGAAGTATCTTTTTTTTTGTTTTTTAACCACTATTATCCAACATTGTTTAGGAAATTGTAGCCAGTGCAATTAGATGAGGAAAAGAAATAAAAGGCATCCAAATTAGAAAGGAAGAAGTAAAACTATTCTCAGGTGACATTATCCTATATATAGAAAATCTGAAAGAATCCATAAGAAAGCTACTAGAGCTAATAAATTAATTTAGCAAAGTTGCAGGGTATAAGATAAATATTAAAAAATCTGTTGTTTCTAAAAGAAAATTAAGAAACCAATTCCATTTACAGTAGCATCCAAAAGATTAAGATACCTAGGAGTAACCTTAACCTTAGAAGTAAAGACTTGTACACTGAAAACTATAAAATATTATTGAAAGAAATTACAGATGAACTAAGTAAGTAGAAACACATCCTGTGTTCATGGATTAGAAAACTTAATATTATTGAGATGGTGATACCTCACAAATTGATCTACAGAGTCAATGCAATCCCTAACAAAATTCCAACAGCTTTTTTTTCAGAAATGAAAAAGCTGATCCTCAAATTCATATGGAATTGCAAGTGTAACCAAAACAGTATTGAAAAGGAAAAACAAAGTTGAAAGACTCACACTTTCCAATTGCAAAACTTATTACAAAGCTACAGTAATTAAAACAGTGTGGTACTGCTATAAAGATAGATATATTGAGCAAAGGAATAGAATTGAGAATCCATAAATAAACTCTCACAAGGGTTCCAATATCATTCAGTGGAGATAGAGCAGTCTCTTCAACAAATGATGCTGGGACAACTGATAACCACATGCAAAAAAATGAAGTTGGACCCCCATCTCACACCATATACAAAAGTTAATTCCAAAGAGATCAATTACCTAAATATAAGAGCTAAAACCATAATACTCTTAGACAGAAACATGGGGGTAAATCATCCTGACCTTGGATTTGGCAATGGATTTTTAGATATCACACTACAATCACAAAAAGAAAATAAAAAAGAAAAAGAAAAGAAAAGAAAAAAATAAATTTGACTTCATAAAAATTTAAAAAAACTTTTGTGCATTGAAAGACATCAAGAAACTGAAAGGACAACCTACAGAATGGGAGAAAATATTTGCAAACCATAAATCTGATAAGGTTTTAACATTTAGAATATATTTAAAAAACTCTTACAACTCAACAGGAAAAAGACAAACAACCCAATTAAAACATGGATAATGTACTTGAATAGGCATTTATCTAAAGAGGATATACACATGGTCAACAAGTACAAGTGAAAATGCTTAACATTATTGGTCTTTAGGGAAATGCAGTCAAGAACACAATGAAGTACCACTTCACATTCACTAGGATAGCTATAAAAAAATGGAAAATAACAAGTGTTGATGAGGATGTAAAGAAATTCAAAGCCTCATATATTGCTGGTGGAAATGTAAAATGGTTCAGCCACCATGGAAAACAATTTAGTGGTTCCTTAAAATGTTAAACATAGAATTACCAGATAACCCCACAATTCTACTGCTAGGTATATACTTAAAAGAATTGAAAACAGGTACTCAAAACAATTACACATAAATGCATGTTCATAGCAGTACTATAACAGCAGCCAAAAAGTGATAACAGACCAAATACCTTATCCATCAACAGACGAATGGATAAACAAATTCTGGTATAAGCGTATAATGGAATATTATTTAGCCATAAAAGGAAATGAAATACTGATACATGCTACAACATGAATGGACCTCAAAAATGTATGCTAAGTGAAAGAAGCCAGTTCGAAAGTTCACATATTGTATGATTTCACTTATATGAAATATCCAGAATAGGTACATTCATACAGACAGAATGCAAATTGATGGTTGCCAGGAGCTGAGGAGAGCAAGAAATGCAGAACAACTGCTTACTAGTACAGCGTTTCCTTTTGGGATGATAAAAAATGTTTTGGAGCTAGATAGAGGTGGTGGTTGCTTAACATCATCAGTGTACTAAATGCCACTGAATCGATCACTTTAAAATGATTAATTTAATGTTATGTGAATTTTACGTTACTTTTAAAAAGGGAAATAAGGAAAAAAAATCTGAATCAGCTATAGATTTGAGTTGATAATACTGTACCAGTATTGGTTCATTAATTGTAACAAATGTGCCATACTAATGCAAGATAATAGGGGACATTGAGTGGTGGGGGCAGGCAGGATGGTATATGGGAACTCTCTGTAGCCTTTGCTCGATTTTTCTCTAAATCTAAAACAGTTCTAAAAAATAAAGGCTATTAATTAAAAAAAACTTTGCTGTCCTAAATAACTCTTTGATCAAGGAGGAAATAAAATTTCAATTAAAAACTGTAAAATAATAATAATTTAAAAGTGGCATATCAAAAGTTGTAAGATGTAGTTAAAATGGAAATAAAAAATTCCTAGCCTTAAAAATTTTCATTATAAAATAAGAAATAAAAACTAAGTCAACTAAGCATTCAGCTCATAAACTAAGAAAAGTAAAATATTCTAAAAAAAGCATTAAGAAAATATTAATAAAGATAAAAGCCAAAACTATTTTTAAAAGAGCTAGCTATGAAAGGGCTGCATCTAAGAGATTAGTTTTGAGACATGTGAATCAGGAAAAAAAGAGGGTGAAAACATAAATGGAAAAAATGTGTAATGAAAAGGAATTATCCACCTAGTTATGGAGATAATTTTAAAAAGTACAAGAGAATACCATGTATGCCAATACATTTGGAAAATTTGATAGAAAGAATCATTTTTAAGCAAAAACAAATAAACTACATGAAAAAGTCGCATAAAACCCAAATAGATCAATGACAATAGAAGACATCGTAAAAGCTTTTAAGGAATTACTTCCAAAAGAGGGTGCCAAGGCCAAATAGTGTTATGGATTTGTTTTTTAAACATTTCAAAGAAGAGATAACTCCATTAAACGTTTTCAGAACATTGAACATTTTGGTATTTTTAATCATTTTACTTTAATACTAAAACGTATCAATGATAGGTTCCAGGAAATAAAAATACAATCTGATTTCACTTACGAACATGAATTCAGAAATTCTTAGTAAATTACAAATATTTCTTTTTGAGCATACATTTTCTTAATATAAACTGCATGTAAGATTAACCAATTTGGTCAGGTAGAAAAGTCCAGGAAGGCAAATAAAAAAAAAACTTAAAAAAAAGAAAAAAGACTAATCGATTTGGATATGTATTTTGCATATCACTGTTGGTTGTAACTGAATTGTAGTCTGCAGCTAGCACTGTCAAAATAGGAAGAAAGCTTTTTGCACAAAGCATAGGAACAGCTGCTTTGTTTGAGTATCTGGTTGCTCTGCCTGGAGAGAGTTCCTTGGCTTATGCCACATTGTTTTCGTTCTTTTCTGTTTGAGTTGTGAACTGAATTGTGAAGCCAAAATAATAGAGAATAGGCATCTATGCATGCAGATTCAAGAAAAAAATTGAAAAAGTGTAGTTTGCTTGGTTTGTTTTGATCAACCAATTTATTATTTTAATTAGAGCAATAACAAAATCTTGTTTATAGCCATAAACTTACCTTTATTACCAAAAAAATCGTTTTAATAGCATGATTTTTGATAACATGGAATTTAAAAAAATGCAATTACTGTATTGTTTAACAGCAGAGCATTATATAGTTAGAAGCAGAAAAACCATATAGATGTCTCTAATGTCAAAAAGTCATTGATATAGTTTAACATAAAGTCTTGATTTTTTTTTCAGATATACCCTTATTAAAACTAGGATATTTGGTAATTATTTGGTTTTTGTAATAAATGTATTTATCTCAAACCAACAGCCAACGTCATTCTTAATGTTAACCACTAGGGAAATTCCCACTGAGATCAGAAATAAGACAAGGTTGATTGCACTCTCCTCTGTTATTAAATGCTGTTCCAGAACTTCTAGCCAATGTCATGAGAAGAAAAAAGGGAGGAGATATAATTAGATTCTTTTCTATTTAGGCATCACATGTGAATTACCTAAAATAGTTTAGAACAAACGAGGCATCGATAAAATGGCTGGATGAAAGATAAAATTATGAAATCAAGATGCCAGCAGTATTCAGTTAGAAAATATAGTGGAAAAAATACCCCTGTCAAGATAGCACCCCTACTATACCCACAAGAACAAGACAAAACAAAATATATTGAAATATATTTTACAATAAACAAAGAACCTTTATGTTTACTGAGTCCTTAATGCATGAAAGACATAGAATGTTCACAGACAGGAAGGTTCTATACTGTAAGGATGACCATTTCCCTCAAATTAGTGCCTAAGTTTCATGAAACTCTAATTTAAATCAGATTACCTCTTCTCCAGGTCACAAGTCTTCCTTCACAGACTATTCCTCTTTAAAGGTGCACGCAGTTACACAGTCTGGAAGCTTTTTCCAGTCTCTACCAATGCCGCTCAAACTGTCCTGAGCTCTCCCTCATGTTGAACTGGGAACTTCCACTGAGAAATCCCCTGACTTGAAGACTTCCTTATTTGTAGCTATCAACAGCCAATCGTGGCAAGATAATGAAATGAAGCAAAGACTACCAGAAAATATTCTGTAAACCACCCGTGACTGTAGCTCTGACTTCCTTTTGAAGCAAAGATATTTTACTTGAATAGTTAAGGCATTTAGACAAAAAAACAAGAATTGTAAACAAAATGTTTTTAGATTAAGCCTATTTTCATGTAAGAAAATTTAAAAGTCAATTTCTTTGAGAAATGGCTTTTTAGCCTTTAAGAAATCACTTTTTGACCTAAGAGGCATATTTATAAACAGCAGGCAAAGACCAAATTTGAGTATAGTTGTCTTTGCTTCATGGCCTGCAGTGGTCACTTGGATGAATGAAGCTTAATAATAACAAGGTTTATGCCAGATTCCAGGGCCTGACCTCAGGTACTCAGAAGGGGGGTGAAGCAAAGAAAGTTCTTAAGACAGCTTTTCTGCTTTGAGAACTAAGGTACTGTCCGTGGGATGAGTGCATGATCCTGCACACCGGTGAAATCCTTTCCAAATGCATGTATTTCTCTCAGGCTACGTGGAGCAAAACATCAAGTTTTACAAGGAAATGGAAGACAGCATATGCACCACAGACACTTTTCTTTGTTATAAAATTTTAGAGCTGGAAATGTCCTTAGACACCATCTGTTCCATTTCCTTTTTATTACAGATGAGCAAACAGGAGAGGGTAAATGCTCAATGTCACAAATAAAGTTAGAAACAGCACTCAGATTAAAATCTGAGTCTTTTGAATTCAAGTATATTTCTTTCTTTCTTTCTTTCTTTCTTTCTTTCTTTCTTTCTTTCTTTCTTTCTTTCTTTCTTTTTACTGTACTACACTCTTGGCATATCAAGTTATTGAAGAAGATTGTAGCAATTAAGCAGTCTCCCTGTTCAGCTCTTGCATTTTACAGATGAGAAGTCTGAGGCCTTACTCAAAGTTCCCTGGTTAGTAAAAGGACTACAATTTAGAACTTCTGATTCCTAGTCTAGTTTCTTTGGCACTTTAAAACACTTCCCTCTCTTACATTCTATGTTAAATAAATCTGAGATATTGCTACTTGTGATATTATTCTATAAAAGAAATAATTTTGAAAGTATCTAAAATGCTGAGTAGGCTTATGATTAAAAACATTCTATTTACTCATCTAACATATAATGAAGTGTTACATTTTTTCTAGGCTATGTGTTTTATAACTATCTTACTGACAAAATGTCAAACATTAAGTGTTCTTGTGTGCAATGGAAAGATAAAACCTATCAAGTGCTGTAAATATAGAAAAACAAACCAACAAAAAAGTGAGATAGCCACTGGTGACAGGAAAACTTACTTCTCAAGAATTTACATTTTTGAACAAGCAGAGTTTTGAAAACACTTCTGTCTAAACTGGGAAATGCCCCTTTTTTTGGTCTCTCCATCCTGTGCCCCCTCCCTCTTCTATTTACTTTGGCATTTGAGCTTGGCTGGCACCCAAGCTCCAGCAGAACGGGCTAGTTCTGGATATGTTTGCCTCAACCTGGTGGGACATTGCTTGAAAGAGGGTCCTGAGGCCAAGACAGATAAGCTGTAGTTAGAAAGGCTTTTTGAAGAAACTCTATCTGAATGCATGAAATTTAAAACCTTTGCTACCAACCAGTTCTGGCTCTAGGCAAAATATATGAGGCAGATGGAAGTTTTTATCTTTGTTGTATCCAGTGGTTCCTTTTCCTAACCCCACCCCTCACCATTTTTTTCTTTTCCCTTTCAGAATCATAAACCATGTGACCAGGGCAGATAGAAACACAGAAATTCCTGCAGGGGAGGAAGAAGCAAATTGGCAAACTGGCACCAAGCTAGGATTGGCAAGGGTTAAAGCACAATGACCAGGGCAGGAGGAGGATGAGTGGTTCCAAGCCTAAGTTAAGAGGGTGGGAGCCAAAAGTCACGTTCCCATTCGGGCCCAAATGAATGGCCAAGGGGGTTGCTAATCAAACAGTGAGGACCTCACCACCATGGGGCAGCAGGATTCCCAGGGTAGGTCTGAGTGAAAGGCCTCCCTAAGAAGAATCCTGAAAGCTGAGTCTTCTTGGGGAAAGTGGAGGGCAAGAAAGCCAGGTCTTTAAATTGCTTAGGGATAGGCTCCCTCCTTTGGCAGGGAGACCCAGGTGGCTACGACTCTGGCCAAGAAACCAGTTAGACAGCCAGCCTGCATGGGCTGGGGGTTTGATTGAGGAACTTGGTTCAGATGATCCCATGGGCAGCTGCAGGATGAATCCATGCTCTAGGCATGGTATCTGTGGAAGCAGTAGCATTTTCTAGGCTCCACTTACTGGGAGGTTGATACTTCAGGATTTTCTTAGCCCATGGCCATAGCTGGGCTAACCCTAAGATGTAAGATCTCATTATAAATGAAGGATACTTCATGATGGATACTTTTTTTCTGCTACCACCCCAACCTCTATTAACTGTGCACTGGGGAGAGTAGCTGTATTACTAATATGCAACTTAACATAAATTTACGTCAAAGTATTGCTTCTCCAGCGGGGAAACTTGCATTTTATGTCTTAGTTGTAGAATTAAAGGTGTCCCATGTAATTGAATTTCTAGCCACAGTGAATGGATGACGGGGTTTTGGTGGAAGAGTGTGTGTGGGAGGGAGAAGGGTAGGGAAAATGTCTTTACTCTTTATAATTCTTATCTTTAAGCTGTGACCTAAGTTAATGATTGGCTTCGTATCTGTAGCAGAATGTAGTTAGCATGCTTGCTCAATTACAGTTGACCCTTGAACAACTCAGGGGTTAGGGGCACCAACCCCCCCATATAGTCGAAAATCCACATATAACCTTTGACTCCCCCAAAACTTAACTACTAATAGCTTACTGTTGACCAAAAGCCTTACTGATAATATAATAAATTAACACGTATTTTGTATGCTATATGTATTATATACTGTACTCTTACAACAAAGTAAGTTAGAGAAAAAAATGTTATTAAGAAAACAAAAGGAAGAGAAAATATATTTACTATCCATTAAGTGGCAGCCATAAAGGTCTTCATCTTCATTGCCTTCACATTGAATAGGCTGGGGAGGAGGAGGACGGTGAGGGGCTTGTCTTGTTGTTTCAGGGGTGGCAGAGGTGGACGAGAAGGAGGTGAAAGGTGAAAGAAGGAGGTAAGAGAGGCAGGTACACCCAGTGTAACCTTTATTGAAAAAAATTTGTGTATTTAAGTGGACCCACGCAGTTCAAACCTGTGTTGTTCAAGGGTCAAGTGTATTTATTCAATAAACATTTATTATCTACTCTGTGTTAGGCTCCACGCTGGGTGTAGGGGTTATTAAAATGCTTTTCTTGCCCCTGAGGAGCTCATGGTTTTAAGGAAGAGACAGACATGCAAACCACATTTTACTCCGTTGACAAAGAGGAGAGCAGTGATATGTACAAGATGCTGTGTGGGCAGAGAGGCAGTGCTCAGAGCTGGAGCTACTCTTGAACAGCTGCAGAGACACCCAGGCACTAAATAAGAAGAAGGATCAAGGGTTAAAAAAATTATTTTATACCCTTTTCCATATTCTCAGTAAATTTACTCTGATTTTTTAAAGACTAAACTTGTGGATTTTTGCTTGTTTCCATAGCTTTATAAGTAAAATTTTTCTAAAAATCTTAATTTGATTTTTAACATTGTGGAGGATTATTTATAGTCTTGATGATAGACATCATCATCAAGATAGATCGACACCATTTTAGTGTTCTTGGCATCTATTCTTAAAAAATAAATATGTGAGGTTTACAGATAGACTCAGCAGTTAAGAAGTACCTTAGGCCTATTATTTTTGAGAGCAGGAATTAAAGTAAGACCCTGGATTCCACAGAACCATGTCCTCCTCATTATATGGTAGCTATGTATTTTTGGCTATCAAAAGAAAGAGGATGCTTAGTGACGTTAGATAAAATGAAGGTTGATAGAATCAAAATCCAGAAATGTCTTGACAAAATCAACAGGCTGGTGCCAAAATGAAATTTAACAGGAATAATTATAAAGTTGTCTAGTTAATACTCCTTTCTCTACCACCATCCCACAAACTACTTCCCTTCTCTACCAGCATCCCACAAACAAACAAAAACAGAAAAAAATTGCTAAGTTCAGAAAGGGTTAGTGAAGTGTAATTTAGGTGCAGTCATATAAAATTAACTTTAGTTTTACTGGAGGTGATAATATGGGGATGCTAAAAATATCCCCAAATTAATAGGACCTTAGGATTCCTTCTAGACTGGGAGAAGCACTAGTCCTGCTTTCTGGTTCGTCTTTCTAGGCACCACTCTTTAAGATCATAGACAAACTAGTTATCAAATACTCATCCATGTAATATGTGTATGATTACAGAAATGGAGGATGTTTGGCTTAGAGAAAGTGGGAAGCAAATAATTGTATTCAAATATCAATTAAATTCTTCTATATAGCTACAAGGTAGGCCTCAGACCAGTGAGCAGGAACTATAGGGAAAACAAATTTTGGTTAATTATAGAAAGATCAACATTCCAATGGTCAGAAGATGAGACAGGTCACTTTGGAAGGTAATGAGTGCTCTCTTCCTTGGAAAAATTAAACATATGATGAGTGATCATTCCTTGGGAATGTTGAAAGGGGATTAAAATCTCAGATGAGGTAATAATGACTAATACCTACATAGCATTTACTATGGTCCTGGAACTATTCTAAGTACTTTATATAATCCTGGTAGGTACCCTGTAAGGGAGGTGCTCTTTTATAGATCCAAAACTGAGGCATAAAAAGTTAACCGACAAAGTACACATAGCTAGTAAGTGAAAACCTAGGTGTCTGTCTCCAAAGCTCACACTCTTAACAAATTTATTACACTGCAGTTGGAATGTCCACTATAGTGCACTTCATCTAATGCAGATTTTCTCATTCATTGATAGCATGAAATTTTAGGGGAAGTGAAAAGAAATTCAGATGTTATCTCAGCCACTCTTTTTTTGTTGAGATGGGGTCTTGCTATGTTGCACAGGCTGGAGAGTCAAACTCCTGGGCTCAAGAAATCCTCCTGCCTTGGCCTCCTGAGTAGTTAAGACTATAGGAGTGAGTCACGACACCTGGCTTCTAACACTTTTTATTCCTGCTTATGCTCAGTTTTGGAAACTTCCAGCCTGCCAAGAAGGTAATAAAGTGGGAATATACCACCCTCAATCCCTGCTCAACACTTTCCAGTTTGGGCATGGAATGGGCATGTAAGAGTAACATAATTGGATATAGCAACAGGATGGGAAGGGAAAAAGAGGATGATGCTTGTTGAGAAGTGGAGGAGCAAATTCAACTTACTTCCTCTTTTCAAAGGCCAATTGAGGAAAAGAGGGCAGCTGTGGAGCAGATTCAATACCATTAGTTAAGGAAGATGATGGTGCACATTTGTTTTTGCAGATTTCCTCATCCTTCAATTTTTTCCTTTCTGATCTGTTATGTATAGCTTAGTAAGCTTCATAAAAGAATCCGTGTTATTTTCTAAAGGGTACAAGGTGAACTATCTATGTTACCATAAAAAATCTGTGTAAGCTGACAGAATTTAATCAGAGAACAAGGCATCTCACCGTAGAAGAGTCTGTTTCAGGTATTATACATTCTGCTTTCTCTTTTAGAGCAAGGTAGCAATACATTTAGTTTATTGCCAAATATCCCTTTTATTTTGATCTATGTACTGGGATTTCTCTTGTCTAAGGTTAATGAGAGCCACCAACCAAAAGAATGAGTCTCATAGGCATTTGCTTTCTAAACTGAGAAGCCCAGACAAGTGGTTTCAGTATTAGGATAAAATAGAAATTACTAAACTTCCCTCACAGAGGTTCAGAATTTATAAATGCTAGAAAAAAATCTGCATTATCTGAAATATATTTCTTTTGGATTTATAAATTCATGAAATTGAAATTGCCATGAGATGCCTAAGGTCATCAATAATTTTTTATGTGAGCACAAACAGCACAATAATTTAGTACTGATACAATTTCTAATATTGGCAAGATTAATAGTTCATACTGGTAATTCTCTATAAATGACAAGATAAAAATATTAGCCTATCCGTAACCTCTAAGACACTATGACAGTGAGACAGAAATTAGAGAAGAGAAAAGAGGGAGAGACAGAGAGGATAATCCATAAACTCTGGGTTTTTCTATGACTTTAATAAAATAAGTCAGACTCTCAATGAGGTCTGACCTTTGAAAACTGTTTAGCTTAACTCCAGGGGGATATTGAGAGGATTAACTAGCTGAAGCTTGCAGAGAGATTTCAAGGTTCCTTATGTGTTATTTATTCCTTGGTTCAACAGTTAAGGTCCCTTTTAATTTGATCGTATTTGGCGGGAGGCCAGAGCCATGATAAAGATCTAATAAACATGGGTTCCAAGTAAAATCACAAGCTATTGTTTGAGGAGGAAAGATTGAGGTAGTGCTAAAAGTGTAGGAATAATTGTGTATGTGTGGGCATGCTATTGTGTAGATAACCTAGTTGAATCCTTTCACTTCAAAGAGGAGGAAACTGAGACACAAAGAAATTAATTGATTTTCCAAACAGCTGACTGATGGTGTTGGCAAATACCACTGGCATTAGAGGTCCTAGCTCCAAAGTACTCGATGATCATCCCTGGTATTATAATTTGAAGATGCCGTTATGGTTTGGAAGCCGTATGGGATGGGATTGGTGAATTTTTTCTAATTGTTTTATTGGTAAAAGCTTGTGTGCTTTGTCTCTCCCCTTGCCATTGGGTTTCGGATTTTAAGATATTGTTTGAATGGAAAAAAACCTTCTAGGAACAACTCTTTTCCATGCCATTCATTTATTCATTAATCCTTCATTCATCAATTGCTATGTGCTGAGGCAGTCAGCGAGGCAGTCTAGCAGAAGGGCTAGGCACACAGGTGCTGGGGCCATAATGCCTAGTTTCCAAATACTGACTCCACTCTTGAATAAAACTTCTTGCTTAAATCTTGTGATAGTTTTGAGAGTTGAATTAATTACTGTAGTAAAGCATTTAAGCTCATTAAGCATTGAGCACATGGTAAGACTATGTAAGAGGGTTTTTTTTAGTTGTTTATTCCTTGTTATATTTTTCTTCACTGTCTCCATAAATTGGTAATGTGAATTCATACCAGTATTGTAGGAAAACTAGATGGAGGGAAATTATTTAAGCAAGATTGTTTTTATTTGTCTATGCAACATCCATATTGGCTTTTCTCTTTTCCTTTAAGGTCTATGTCCTTTTGGGAAGCTAACTCCACACACTGCCCATGGGTAGGCCAGAACAGGCTAAAATCAGTCAGTACATTACATGTCCCTGGCCTTTGCTATTGGCTCGGACAGCACATGATGCAAGCCAGTTTAATCTGGGCGAATCCCAGGACCCTTGGTTGGAATACAGAGCTCACTTTCCCACTGACAGTAAATAGCGAGGCACATCCCTCATTATTGCTGGCAGCCAGCTAAAGTACAAAGGGCTTGAGCCTCAGCATAAGCCACCACTGTGGGATGGCCAAAAAGAGAGATGAGAAAAGAATGGTTCTTTAATGACATTGCTGAACCACTGGATCAGCCAATTTTGAAGCTTCCTCTACCTCTTGAATTTCCCATTATGTAATTCCCAAGATTCCTTTGTATTGTTGAAGCTAGTTTGAGTTGGGTTTTCTGTTACTAGCAACTGAAATCTTCTTGCTATAAGGAGTCGTGAATACAACAGTAACCGCAAAACATAGCCTTTCTGGAGAAGTCGCTATCTGGAAAACACTGTGCTAAGTATTGACCTTTACAACAACCTTGCGAGACAGGTATCATAATTTTTATTCCTTACCACTCAAAGTGTGGGACCCTGAATACGATGTGCAAAGTATCATAACTGCAGATGTACGTCCAACATGGCCGGTTTGTGGTCTATTTTGTGATCAACATAGTTTAACATAAAGAATTATTAGCTATACTAGATGGTGATCTATAAAGGGGTAAAGATAACTCAAAAGGATACCCCGGGGCTCACGGGGACTAGCTAAAGAAGGAACAAATGTGGAAAAGAGCCCTCCTTCCCAAGGCTGGAACCCAGACCACGTTGGAAAAGGTGTGGTTGTGGAGCACCAAATTGCAGAGAAGTTTACTTGGTTGCCCAGATCAAAACTTGTCCACAGATGCTGGGCAAGCACTAAACACTCCTCCAAAGTGCATGCAGGTTGGCCGAGGCGAGGAAACTGACCTTTGGAACGCCTGTGAGGTTCATTGCAAAGCTGTCAATAAGAATGCCACTGAAATTTGATGAGAAGCCATCCATATGCTTGCCACTGCAACTTGATAGGGCGAGTGTCACTAGAAGAACCCCACATGTGCAGCTGGCAGCCACGATATAGGAACAACAAGCAAATTGAAAACACCAAAACCAGGAAAAGAAGCCCTGTTCCTCTTATAGTGTCTCTCCAGCTCCCTATACTGACAAAGCTTAACATTGTTCTCACTGCAAAGAATAAATATTTCAACATTCCAGCTCCATTTCTGCAGAGCAGAAAATAAAAGGTTGCTTTGGAGTTGAGATGCAATACATTTTTAGCTGGAATACCTTTGAATGCAGGGGATTAATTTTCATTATACTCTGTTACATCAACTTTCAACAGTAGCTTTTAAGTACATTACCTATTTTACTTGAAGGTCAGAGAAGGAAGTGTTAACCATAAAATGTCTTTTTGAGTATAGCCCCCACCAAAGTCCTGAGGCTCCCCAAATCCTCCCTGACTGATGTCTGAATCTTTATTTGTAATATAAGACTTTGACCCCAATTAAAATGTAACTACTTCATGAAGGAGAACTATTATGCTGTTACCGGCCATTAAACCTTAAGGTGACTGAAGGCAGTAAATTCTCCCAAGAGGGTGAGGAGAAGACTCTCTGTATCTTAATCAATGTTCTCTTTTGAAACTTTTGACAAATAGCATCAAACCATTTTGATGAGCTTTCAGAGTATTCTCTCTTACTTTCTAGTTACATAAACATGGTTAAAACCTTGAATGTTGTACTCCTGTATGAACATATGCTTATGTTAATAAAGGAAAATTTACTTATCTTTCCTGAGGGAGAAAAATTGTTTACATTTCTGACATAAGATGCAATAAGAGGCTACAGAACTTTAGACTTTATGTGATAGAATATTTGAAGATACAGAATTTCATTCCTTCTTCCAGAAAGATGGTAAAATTTTTAAAAAGATACTGATGGATTCTAAATTGAAATTTTAGGCTAATTTAAAATGTGATAGAGGTATAGTTCAGAAAGTTTGTGGAGCTATGAAATATATAGCAATTTGGCCAGGCGCGGTGGCTCATGCCTGTAATCCTAGCACTCTTGGAGGCTGAGGCGGGTGGATTATTTGAACTCAGGAGTTTGAGACCAGCCTGAGCAAGAATGAGACCCCGTCTCTACCAAAAATAGAAAAAATTAGCTGGGCATGGTGGCACATCCCTGTAATTCCAGCTACTCGGGAGGCTGACGCAGAAGGATCACTTGAGCCCAGGAGTTTGAGGTTGCTGTGAGCTAGGCTGACACCATGGCACTCTAGCCACGGCAACAGAGCGAGACTCTGTCTCAAAAAAAAAAAAAAAAAATATATATATATATATGTAGCAGTTAAACTAATAAACAATAGAAGTTTTTTCCTCTATTAACTATTTTATTACCTGTTAGTTTGGTAGGACTGCTATAACAAAATGCCACAGAATGAGTGGCTTAAAGACAGAAATTCCCTCACAGTTATGGAGGCTGGAAGTCCAAGATCAAGGTGCTGGCAGGATTGGTCCCCTCTAAGGTCCATAAGGAAAGAATCTGTTCCAGGCCTCTCTCCTTAGCTTGCTGCCCTCTTTTGCTCCTTCACATGGTGGTCTCTCTGTGCAGGCATGTGCCTGACGTCTCTTTGTGTGTCCAAATTTCTTCTTATAAGGACACCAGTTTGATTGGATTATAGCCCACCCTAACAGCCTCATTTTAACTCGATCACCTCTTTAAAGGTCCTACCTCCAAATACAGTCACATTCTCAGTCTGTCTTCTAGGGGTTAGAGCCTGAACACATGAATTTGGTGGAATACAATTCAGCCCATACCATTGGATGAACTAAGCTTGGCATGGTACGAGCAGAAACCCACTTAATTTTTTTTTTCTTAACACTGTTTGTCATGTGTGCTATTTGAATTTTCCCTGACCTGGATGAAGTCTAGGGAAATTCTGATATCTCTGTATCGTTTCCATTCTTTCCATTTTTAATGTATACTCTTACTTCAAGTTTTAAAAAGTATTGTCTAATCTAAATCTAAACTCTAATCTTTCTCCAGCTTGGGCCTGACTAGGGCTCAGAAACTGCAGTGAGGAAAGGGGGCTGAAAGGGACATGTGAGCCTCTTCATTCCTTTTCTGTCTTACCTTTTACTCCCCAGTAACTTTTCTCACTCTGTTTGTTACCTCTGGATCTCCCAGGTTTGGGGCTGGGGTTGTGAGAGAAAGGAGAAATGTGGGACAGGAGATGTACTGCTGGTGGGCTGTAGTGCTGATCTGACTTTGGAGGCCTCGGTGTAGGACACATGTCCAGTTGTTTGTGAAACACTTGTCCTGTTCCTGGTGTGAGCAGTGCAGTCCATCTGACTTCTTACTATTGCTCCTCAGCCCCGGCTTCAACAGCATATCCCACCCAGACTTAGAGCTGATGCTGTGGTCTGAGGGTTTGTGTTCCTGCCACGTTCGTATGTTAAAATCTAACCCACAGGTAATGGTAGTAAGAGAAGGAGCCTTTAGGCAATGATCAGGTTATGAGGGCTCCACCCTCGTGAATGGGAAGTGTGCCCTTAAAAAGGGTTTTAGGGAGCCTGTTTGTCCCTTCTGCCCTTTCTGCCCTACCATGTGAGGACACAGCAAGAAGGCACCATCTATGAGGAATAGGTCCTCACCAAACACTGAATCTGTGGGTGCCTTAATCTTGGACGTCCTGGCCTCTAGAACTGTAAGAAATAAATTTCTGTTGTTTATGAATTACCCAGTTGAGAGTATTTCATTATAGCAGCAGGAATGGACTAAGAAATCTGGTTATTTTCCCCTTGGATCACCAGAAAACCTGTGTTATTGCTCTGCTAAACTCCAGAAGTTCCACAACAATCCTCTGTCTTTGCTCTGTTTTCAGGGTCAGCTCTAGGCCAGCTCCTTGCCTTTAAACTCTGAGGTAAGAGTCCCTATACACTACCAACTTCAGTGGACGGTGGACACTGGTCAGGCTTTCAGAGAGGTTCTCTTGAAGCTTTCCCATTCATTTGGCTTGATGTGACTATTCTCCCAAATTCTAGCAAGAGACGGCTAGAGAAAATGCATTATGCTCTGATTTCTCTCTTTGTACAACCCCCCACTATAATCTTATTAGGATTCATCATCTTCTCCCTTTTGTTTTTCAGGTTGAATTTCTAGATCAGCTTTTTGGGTGACCCTTAGAAAATTTACAGATAATGTGGGTTTTTCATACTGTTTTCAGTTCTAGGGCTTCAGATGGAAATCAGAAGCAAGAGGAAAAAGCTTACACTGCTATACACATCAGTAATTTTACCATTGAGACAATTTAAACATAAAATTTAGGTTCGGGCTATATCTATAAACAGAACCAGATGGTTTGATTTATAGACTTGTTTTCTCAAAGTACTGCTTCAGTCAATACAGTCAAACCAGTTTGGTGTACAGAATTAGTCTCAGAGATTTTCATCATTCTTTCGGGTGGTTCCCAGATAGATGGATAGACTTGGACAAATGGGAGTTATTTTGTAGGGTAGGGCTGACAAATAAGATTTCTAAGAGGTGTATTTAAGGTCTCTCAGGCCTTTTTCTCCAGAAATCCTGAATCAAGGGGCTTCACTTAGCATCCATCTATTTCTGGTCTTATATGTTTCTGATCCTCAGATAATGACCTAATTCTGATCTACTGCATTCCTAATTTTGCCGTGATCACCAGACTCAAACAGCCTGTGTTCCTGTGCTATTTCTGCTGTACTCCTGATTTCAATGGCCATGTTTCCAATCCTGAATTTATAATCTGGGCCTGATTCCTGCTCCTCCTTTGCTTGAGTTCTGTTGTCTGTGGCCTTGAATTTGCTTGACTGTGTGATTCATCTCATTGCTGTGACTCAGCAGGAAGGACCCTGCCACTGCTTTCACAGCTTGTCTATTAGTAAAGATTTCAGAAGTTAATATATCTCTACTTCCAAAAGCCTTTTCCTTGGCTTATCTTTACTGTCATTGAAGCCAGTTTTAAAGCATGAGAGAAAACATAGTTTTGCCTTCTCTACAACGTCAACACAAGAGTGATGGCAGAATTAAATTCTGACAGAGACTCAGAAACTTGTTTCTCTTCTAGGTACTTATGCTGTGTGGGCTGCTCATAAATGCAGTCTGCGGCAACTTGGTGGAAATCAGAGATTCACATTCTGGAAAAACTGAAAAAAAACAATAAACTCTTTTTGTCCAGAGCTTGGCATTTTCTCAATAGATAAGAAAGAGGGTTACCGTAATTTGGACGTGAAAGAACCTATTGATATGAACCAGCAAGTAGGAGAAGGAAGCTGGATGGGGCAAACAGACATAGACACCAGCCCTCCAGGGACAGCTAGGTGTCTACCGCACAGAGCACAAAAAGGCTGACAGGCATGGGAATGGTTTAGGTAGGTACTGATTTTCAAACCTAATTCAAAAAAGTGCCAATTCATTCTCTAGACTAGGGGTCCCCAACCTGTGGTGAGTTGTATAATTATTTCATTATATATTACAATGTAATAATAATAGAAATAAAGTGCACAATAAGTGTAATGCACTTGATTCATCCCCAAACCATCCTTCCCTTACCTGGTCTGTGGAAAAACGTCTTCCATGAAAACAGTCCCTGGTGCCAAAAAGGTTGGGGACCACTGCTCTAGATAAAGACACTAGTCTTTGTTGTGGATGAGGAAAATATTACCTGCTGTCAAAGTTCCTCCTATTACTTAAGCCAGTAGTACCCAAAAGACAGTGTATGGACTGTTGTCTGTGATGTTTTTATCAGACCACGTGAAATGAGAAGAACAAAGATAATGTAGTGATTTTTCCTCTAAAGCTAAATTTATTCACATTTAAATAACTGTCTTTTATTCTGAGATTAGTTCCCTCCTACTTTATTTTTGGTATTAATATGTGCTTTTTAAAAATAAAAGTGTTAATGGATGGTAGTTATTTGTTTTTATAGCTTTGCTTAGCAAATTAAAGATTAACCTTATATGGGCCCCCAAAATGTTTCTGAAAATAGTACTAGTTCATAAAATCTAAACATTTTGGAAGTTTTGACTTAAGCCACACACTATCCAGTGATATACCAATTGGCAAAGGAACAAAAAACCTAATTAGCAAGGGACTATGTTCTCTGAATGGCAAACAGAGGATGAGGCCAGGGAGGCATCGGACTCCGAACCTAGTTCTCTTAAGTCAGCCGCAGGCGCTGGGCCCATCACAAACGTCACATGTGGGTTTTCTATGGATGACTTCTGAGCAGCATTTGAAATTGTTGTTGTTTGGTTATTACTAATAATATATCAGGTAGAAGAAAATGAAAAATTTCATGTGAAGTATTGATAAAGCACAAATCGTAATTGCATAGTTACAGGTAAAATGAATATTTAGTGTTATTATCTCAAGTGCGCAAACATTAGACCTAGTACTTTATTATCACTGGTAGGTTAGTATGACAAAGAAAGAGGTGACATTACATTGTCCGGTTTGGACTGACTCAAAATCAATTCCCTTCAGAAAATGCCCCTACTTGGAACTGATTGTTTCTTCCTCTGAACTCTCTCATATCCATATTAGAGATGCCGATTTGGGCTGTTGGGTAGTTTATTGTGTTGGGGAGGATTCGAAGGCTACGTATGGACTCAAAGAGAGAATTTTATGACTGTTTTGTGGTGGCCATGTATTTGTCATCCCAGGTCAATACTCTCATGTGACACTCAGAATACTCTGCTCTAGAGTACAGTTATCAGCTTCTACAGAAAAGTCTCCCTTTACACCATGGTGCGTCCTGTGAACTGAATACAAAAGTAGGTCATCATAAAATGGACTGTGCTTCTCCACAGGGGCAATGCTTTAATTGCGGGATGCATTTCCATCCAAAGACTCAACATCAGATATACCGGAAATGGCAAACAAAGAATGTCTCACATGGGAAAAAAGAGGTTGAAACAATTGAATTATGTTCTTTCCTAGAATTAGAGGTGAAAAAGACCCCTGTGTCATTGCTACTGAAGTGTGGTTGGTGGGTCCGCAGCATCAGCATCACCTGGGTAGCTGTTAGAAATGCAGAATCTCAGGGCCCCATGCCTGCATTTCTGAAGGAGAACTCGCATTTTAACAGTATCTCCAGGTGATTCTTATCTACCTTTGTTTGCTTTGTGGAGGAAAACCAGAGCCTAGAGGACTAGCAGACGAACGAAGTCTACTATGACCACACAATGGGAACAATTTCAGGGCAAGATTAGGAGAAGAGCCCAGTGCAGCCGGGACATAGGGTCAGGCTAAGTCATTCCAAAGGGTTGAAAGGAATGGCCCCTTCATAGGAAATGCTGCTTGAAAAGTCACAGCAAACTCACAAGGCTCCTTCCTGGGAAGAGAAAATGTGGCTCTTCTATAATCTCACTCACTGTCTTGGCTGCAGTTGGCACTCAGAGATTAATCCGTGGGGAGCAGGACTCTCAGGTGTAATAAATAAGAGGGGGAAAAGTTGTCAGGTCTTTCTTATCGTACATCCCTCAGGCTGCTCATTAAAATCACCTGGGGAGCTTGAGAAACCCGCCAGAGCCTGGGTGCCACCCCCAGAGATTCTGATTTAATTGGTCTGAAGTCTGTTCCAAGCATCAGTATTTAAAAAAATCTCCTTAGTTGATTGTTATGTACAGTCAGCATTGCAAACTCTGACATTTTATTGCTTTAAAGACCCAGAGTAGAAAAAATAAGCAGTTACAGTCAATAACCAAAAAAGCAGCTCTACTGTAGCATAAATATATGCTGTATAAATTAATATGAAATGTTTACCAGAGTAAACATTTAATTAGAGATTTTTTATTGTGTTAGAATTTAGAAGGATGAGGGGGAGCATGAATTTGAAGGTTTATATATTTTTTAAAAACTACAAGTATTATTTTCATTTTATCTAAATTTCCTATCACAGACAAACAGATATTCAGAAGTATAAATTGGGATTAAGACTGGGGAGGCCTGGATCTGTTCTGCGACCTCCTGCTAGTGATTAACCGTTGTTGAAACCAATGAACGCGTGGGCAAGGTGAAGAATGGGTGTTAATTAGACTGCCTTGAAGTGGAGCAGCTCCACAAAAGGCTAATCTTGGAAACGTGGAGAATCTTGTTATTACCTTAACACCTAGTTTGCAAATTCCTATGAAGGAAATGAGCAAGAAGTTAACTTTTATTGGGTACTCATCCTGGGTGAGGCTGGTCTTTCATTTTCACAAGCGTCCTGTGAATTGGATATTTTTCAGAGAATAAAGCAGGCTCAGAGACTAAGTAACCTGGACATCAATAGTGCGGGGAGAAAAGGGAGGACAAGGGGAGAAGGGGGACGCGGGTGCGGCAGGCCCACGAGGAGGTCAGCTACTCCTCCCCGTGGAGCCAGATCCCTAAGATAGGGGTCGCCACAGAGGATAAGAAAATTGATAGGAAGTAGAGAGAATAAAAGAATACACAGAGACTAAGGTATAGTTTATAGTTTTATATAAAGAGATCAGAATAATCACAGTGGGGGACTTAGGTGACTAGATCATTGTCTCTGTGCATGATCTAGCAATATAGTTAGATTCACACAGGTTTTTATAATCACAGGTCTCAATTATTAGTTGTCAGGGTTACACATTTGCTAGGGGAACAGGATTACACAGGTAGTGGGCTAGGGTCAAAAGTCCTCTCAAGGGGCTACTAACAAGTCTTTGTCTATCTAGGTGAACAAACGGGTACAAAGTCTTTCAGGGGCTAACTTCTAAGTTCTAAGAGGTAGTCATCGATTAACGGAAGTATAAAAGAGGTATAATGACTCTGTATTTCTTTGATGTAGTTATTGTGGACTTAGTCAGGAGTGAACAGAAAGCCTGAATTTCTACAAACACATTGTTTATGACAGAGAGGCATGTCTCAGAGCAAAGTACACTCATTGTC
>CAUYRT010064783.1:0-18981 GCA_963574885.1 Lepilemur ruficaudatus
TTAAAGAGTTGACTCAAAACTCATCTGACCCACAGAATGGGTCAGATCCTTTGCCCATATTTTAATTGGGTTATTTGTTCTTTTTATTATTAAGTTGCAAGAATTCTTTTTGTATTCTAGGTACAAGTCTCTTGTCAGATAGATGCAAATGTTTCCTACCATTCTGTGGGTCAGATGAGTTTTGAGTCAACTCTTTAAATCTCTGTAGTTGGTTATTAGGAGCCTTTTGTAATTAGTAGACTAACAAGGTGTATCTTCAATTTGAGAGTCATCTAGCAGGGTTAAAATGAACACTAATCACATCAATGTCTTAGAGTGGAAGGAACCAAAGATTAGAAGTTGAAGACCTTGGTTCTAGGCCTCTCTGGGCCTCAGTGTCTTTATTTGTAAAGGATCAGGCACATTATCTAAAAATACTCTTCTATTTTACCATTCTGTGCTTCAAAGATTAGAAGTTATACTGAACAGAATGGAGCTAATTTACATTGTTTCTGGATTTTGAAATACATGAAAGCTTTAGATGGAATATTATATTTTCTTATTTTTTATTAAGAGTTTGCCAAATATCACAGTACAACAACGGCCTTTAGAATCCTATTGCCTTTTTCCCTTTCAAGCAGTACTTGTTGAAACTAACAACTAAATGACAGGCTTGAAAACTCTATTTCTGTAAGACGGTGTAATTCAGTTTGGAAAGTAATGTTTAAACTCCTCCAAAATTTGTCATCTGAAGGAGACTCATCTGTCATGTGTTTGTAGATGTTGATCATTAGAAGTGGCACTTGTTTGCGGTAACCACAGGGTTGTTGCTTTAGAGAGTCTAGAAACCTCCTTATTCTCATGTTGAACTACAGTGCATTCATGGAAATCCAGTTGATGGTTTAGTGGGTTTTTTTGTTTTGTTTCTTTTTTGCTTTTTCTCAGCTGCGATTTTGTTTTATCTGAAAGGTTTTAGCTGGTACCATCCATGACAATTTAATCAGTTAATTCTATGAATTCAAATAAGGTATTTACTGCAGGAACATCGGTATTAGAATGAGGCCATCTCTGTCAATATTGCCAATTACTGGATATGAAATTCAGTAAGTTAGACCCTTCAGTACTAATCATAATAAGCCTGTGGTCTAACCATCTGAAAGATTTCTGATCATATAATGACATGCACATTTCATTTTTTGTTCTACTACATAAAAGAAATTTAGATCTTCTTTGATATATGCCCTTGGCTGACTACCTTACCTTTTCTGTCAGTTATCAGTTATAGCAAAGTTTTAGACTCAAGATTTTGCTTGAAATATCAATTGCATTTTATTTTAACTTCCTATAAATGTTGTTTTTGAATACAAAATATGTTGTATATATCATTGCAGGGATCAAAGGAAACATGTTGCTTAGCTTTTTATGAAGCTAATTCTGATTCCTTTCAAATTGAGTGCAATTATATAAAACCTAAGTCCTGTGAAATCCATTTTTATTGGAGTCCAGTATCCCAGAGACTTGGAAATTTCCTGAGGCTGGCAACATCGTTAGCCCATTTGGCCCTTTGATTAACTGGCATTATTCCATATAGGTTTCCTTCTGTTCCAATGTAATGCCATTACAGCAGAAGTAGATTGAATGCTTCTCAGGGTAGATCAGTTTAATTTCTCAAATCAGAAAAATTCTTCCCTAGAAATCATGCGCCTGATGTTTAGTTTTACTTCCCTCTTTGGTCACTGTAGGAGTGTTCCTTTATTGCTGTTCTGTTGGGATTTTTTTTTTTTAATCACTTCTTAAGACCTCTAAAAGCAATTTCTTGTCTATAGCAGAACTGCTATGGCTTGTTTGTGAAAGTGTTGCATGGCAAAGGTAGCAGCTACTTGGGTGGTATATATTATATGAAGTTAAAACCAAAAAGCTTGTGAAAAGGCTAGAATTGAACCCAACCCTTTAATTTCAAATAAAGCACTATTATATGTATATGGTGTTTTATAGTGCATCGTGTACCATAATTTTTAGGCTGTTGTGTTCTCCTGCTGTAGCATGCTAAAAATATTCTATAATTTCTTCTTCCATGTGAGCATATATTTAATTGAGTCCTGGCTTAATGCTTATCCATTATACTGCTGTGATTCTATTTTGCAAATGTTGGAAAATGTCTTCAAAATCATACCTGATACCCTGTAATTTTCAGAGTAATGATCTCTTTCAGATGATTTTTTTTCTTTCTCTCCCTCTGCCATATTTTTGTTAGATTTGGAGCTATAGCTTTAAAAATGGAAATAGCTTTGATAAGAGTATAATATTTCACCCTACCTCTTTTCATAATTCTGCATTTGGCCAGGTATCTTTTATTTGTTAGTCAATTTTGGGATGATTTAATTTGCAAAAGACATCCAATATCACTTTTTTTTTTCTTTTGTGAATTGTCTGCCCTAATTCTTCTGTGATAAAGGAAAGAATATGCTACTCCAGAATATAGTGGAGTACTTTTCTCTTTTAAAAAAAATTCTGTTTGTTATAAATTATAGTTCCGAACATTAATGTCTAAATCCCAAAAGATAAGGTTTTAGAAAATGGAACATTTCATCACTTTGGTTATTTAATTTGGTGGAGTTATTAATAAAAATCTCCTACAGTGAACACTAATCAATTTTTCTTCTTTATTTGTACAGACTGTGATTAAAAATGCTGTCTGTCACTTTCCCACTAAATTTTTATTTCTTTGTACTCAAGGACACTAATATATAATGATTTACAGTCAATATATATACTCATTTCTTTTACGTATCTTTTTTATTCCTTATATCTTGATTATAACTTCTTGATCAAGTTCAAATTTTTTTATGGTAACTGCGTTCTCAAATTATTAAATTAGTTTTAATGCATTCACTGAACATCTTTTCTCAAAATCTACAGTTAGCTCCAGGTTTTCCAGTTGACAACTTATTAATAAAATGTCTCATTCAACTTATGATCTTTAGATAAATTTTTCTTCATGACAACTCATCTAGGCTTGAAGCTTTCATTAGAATAGGTATTAATGATAACACATGTAATTATACATAGTCCAGTTTTTTCCTACCATCAAACATTAAATAATTATGTCTCCCAATGCAGGATAGTAGTTTCAGCATAGTATTTTGGGAATTGATCTAAATTTCATTGTCATATTTTTCTTCCTTTCTTGACTATGAACGTCTTTGTTATTGATATTTTATTCATGCTTTTTCTAACACCGCATTTCAGTGGTGTCAGCAGCTCAAAATCCTCTTGTCTCCTTTAGGCCCTGAGTCCCTGTGCAAATAATTCAGTGTCCAGTAAGACTAATATTACTCTGCTTAGCTTGTTTATCTTCCCCCTTCATCTGTTCCTTCCACCGAACTTTCCTCTGCTTCTGTTGAGACTCACTTGCCCTCTCACCAGACTCACTTATTTTCTAGGTATTTCTCTCCCACTGGAAGCATCTCTTTGTGTCTGCTCAGGCTTCACTTGTTTTAGTTTGGACTCTTTCAGCGCTACGTGAGAGAAACTCAAACCAGAACTGGCTTAGCTTTAAAGGAAATTTTTGGCTCCTGAGGCTGAAAATTCCCAGGTATGTTGGCTACAGTCCTGGATGGATCTAGGGTTTCAAATGATGCTTTTGGACCTTGGTGTCTTTCCATCTCTGCTTTCTTCTCTGAGGGCCTCCCTCTGGGGTAGCCTCCATCTAGTGCATGCAGAATGTTAGCCCGCGTACCACGCTTAGCTATCTCTGGAGACAGGAACTTGCTTTTCCTTCAGGGTTCAGACATGAATCCCAAGTCTGGAATAGAAAACCTGCCCATCCCTGGACCAGCCCTCGGAACAGATGGGTGGAAAATAACAACTGGTCAACCCTTACTTGGTCCTCATGCACTGGTGAAGAAGGGGAAGGAAGTGTTCTGAGAGTAAAGATGCTATTATAAGAAAGAGGGATTCTGCAAAGGGAAAGACATATATTTTTTTTGGACAAAGAATTGTGTTTATTTATTTTTGCACACAACGATAGCTTCTGGACAGATATAAGAAGAAATATAATGCCTTTCTAAACAACCACCATTTTACAGTGCTTTCTAGATGCTTCCTTTTAGAGCACCAGCAGGGAAAAATCATTTCAGTGCCAGTTGGTTAATTGAAGGCTGTAGTCCACTGTACAAGAGGAGAGCCATCTTCCAAAGTCTAGTGTTTCTCATTCTAAAGTTCATGCTTTAACTACTGCATAGATTTTTTTTTTTTCACCCTAGGGAAACAGAGCTATGGAAAGCATTTAAGGCCCAGCTAAGTTTAACAGGCAACAGACACTGTCAAAGGGTTTAGGGAATGTCTGTTTACAAATTTCCACTGCATTAAATATAACAGAAACAGTAAAATCAGGTACATACACTCTTGGCTAGAAGCCACCATTTCTTTTCCCCATGGATTTTGTTTTTAAATTCAACAACAGTTGTGTAATATGAGTTGATGTAAAGTTGCTGGTGGACCAGATAGAAAACTATTTAGACAACACCATCATTTCCTTAGAGAGAAAGTGAAGGATTTGAATAAGACAGCCTGGCTCTCCAGGAGGTGTTGACCTAGGAACAAAAGAACAATAACAGAAGACATGTTTTTCAGGTTTCCTTAAGTGATTGACCAGGAAACCAGGCAGAACAGTGTTAAACTGCAAACATGTAAAGTTTCTAAGATAGTCTTGTTCCTGCTGTGAGAGATGTCTGCATGAGGTGCAAACTCATTTGACATCTTGCGTAGGAAATCTAGAATCCAGAAAACCAATTAGTTCCTCCTAGTGGCATTCAGGAAGCCAGTCGGCATCATAATGAAAGAAAGAACCATGGATTCTAGCAGCAGGAGGCCAGAGCAGGTGTACTTCACTTTTTCTGCCAACTGCCAGGATTTCTATTGCTTACATAGCCAGCTTTTAATCTTCCACTTTCACTTACGTCTGTTCGTATTGAAGTTATCTATTAGTCATTTGCAGATATTTATAGATAATGAGCTCTATGCAAGAGACCAAACGGACTTGTCACATACTCATGAGGTTTCTACACTTATTTCAGAAAAGAAACATACACAGAATACAAATTCGAAAAGTCTAGACTCTGTAGAAACCAAACACTTAATGAGTCAGAGTTGTTAGGGATCTTCATTGAACCAGTGATCATTGAGCTGATTTGATGCTGTGTTATTTAAATTACTAATCCTTTATTGAGCAAGTCCTAAGTGCCAGTGACTGTGCTAAATATGAGGGACATAAAGAGGAATCCCCTGTCCTTAACTGATCAACAGTTTAACAGGAAAGATTGACTGATCTACAAGAAATAATTTGAAGAAATTATGGAAGGACAGAGTAGGGCAAGATTAACAAGGCATGGAAGGATATGAAAGGTTTCATGGTGAAGATGTCAATTGTGTGTCAATTTCAAAAACATGGGGTGGGTCTTAAGTAAAGGGAGGACAGACTTTATCCTAAGGGTAATAAAGGGATCTGAGATGAGTGAGCACTTTTACCCTCAGAAAGTTTACAGACTAGAAGGAGAAATGACATATGTCATAACTATTGAAAAGGAAATGATGTGATCCTTACTTTAATGTCTATATAGGATTTTGGGTGTCTGGGGAACCAATATCATGGAGGAAGAGGCCCAGTAAACAACTTCCTTGACCAAATGGGATCAAATCAGATTTATTTCAGGAATTCAAGTTTGGTCTAACATTTGAAAATTATTCAGTATAACACGTCATATCAGTAAGCTAAAGGAGAAAATCATATGATCATGTCCATTTACCAGAACTAAGTAAGTTCAGCAAGGTTACGGGAATCAAAATCATCCCACAAAAAACAATAACATTTTTATATGATAATAACGAACTGGTGGAAATCAAATTTATAAACATAACACCAGCTATAATTACTCCAAGAAAATGAAATACTTAGGTATACACTAAAGCAAACATGTACAATATATTTATGCTGAAATTTGCATAATGCTTGTGTAAAAATTCAAACAATGCCTAAATAAACAGAGCAACATACCATGTCCATAAATTGGAAGGCTCAATAAAGTAGTCAGTTTTCCCCCAGCTGATACATAGGTTGAATGCAATTCCCAACAAAACCCCAGTGAGATATTTTTTTGTTTGTTTATTAGTTTTGTTTCATTTATTTCTAGATGTAGAAAAGCTTATTCTAAAATTTATGTGGAGGGGCATGGATCCCAAAATAGCTAAAGCTATTTGCTATTTGAACATAAAAGGAACATTTCAAACTCTCAGGTAGGTGAAATGAACACTACATTTTCATCTGCCAAAAAAAGTTGTAACCTAAGTCATAACAAGGAAAAAAAATCACAAAGTTTTTTTTTTTTTACATTGAAAATGTGAATTAGCTACAATGAAGCTTCTTACCAGTCATTGGCTCCCTATTTAAAGAAATGCTCAACAACCCAACTGTTTTAGACAATTTGCTTTCCACCCCTGAAACTGTGTGCATATTAGGTACTTTCACCAGCACATACCTCCTGGTGGTAAATGAGCAGATTATCTTTCTGTGTTTTCACCTGTTCCTGCAGACTGACATTGTGACGATTTTAGCACTGTACTTTACTGCTCTGAAAGAAACATGTCATTTTTCATACCTACCGCTCTCATTCTGAGCCCATTAATGCAGCATAATCCTAATGTATTGCCAAAAAAATGTATATGTAGAGCTGGCTTTAGGATTCTTCAGATTTCAGAATTTATTCTACTGCAATACCTATGAAGTCAGACACTCCTGGCCTAGGAAAATGATAGGGATTTTGGAAATCATTTGCAAAGTAGTTAAAATTGGATATTCTTAAATTGCTTTTCTTTGTTTCTTATTCAGCAGATAAATCTTCATTTAAAAATAACATATGCACATATAAAACATTAAAGATATACAACGAAGAGGATGTCTTTTCACCTTCTCTTCTGGGTTGCTGGGCAGCAACTTGTTTATGCCTATTCAAGCGTATATAGGTATAGATCCTTTAAAGTAGTAAATACAAAAAAGAATGCCCAGCACCTTACAATTCCTATCCAACGTATTTTGGAGATCATTCTATATCAGAACATACATGTCTGATTTTTTTCCCACACCTGTGTAATAGTCTATGGCATAGACCAGTAAGGTTTCAAAGTGTCTCTAGACCAGCATCACCTTTACCTGGGAACTTAACCACAAAGGCAGGTTTTCTCAGACTTCACCTCAGACTACTGCTTCACACACTCTTGGGTGGGGCTTGGCAATAAGTGTTTTAACAAGACTTCCAGGTGATTCTGTTTCACACTGAAGCTAGAGAACCAGGGCTTCAGATAAACAAATCATATTTTTTATAATAGTTTCTGGTAAGAATCATTTAGGTTGCTTTCAGCCTTTTTCTTTTGTAAATAGTGCTGCAATGAAGACCTTTGTATATAGACCGTTATATGTGGAGATGAATCGAAATTTGTCACACTGCTTTCCAAAATTCTACCAGTTTATGTTCCCACTAACAGTGTATGTGATTTTTCTTAGTATTTCTGAGGCCATTTTTCTTGAAATTTTCTTCTGTTTTTGTAACTGCAAGATTCAAATAATGTGTTTATTTTGACTTTATATCAAAAGCATACATATTTGTAAAATGTTTCACACATTTACAAAGTAGAATATAAAACCTTTTCTACCAAAGAAATAGATACTTACAGCTACCATTCATTGAAAGCCTACTATGTTTTATAAATTTAAGTCACTTGATTTTCACAAGCCTGCAAGCAAAGGACTATTCTCATTTTTTAGGTAAAGGGTCTGGGGAAGAAGACTCAGCATGATTTATTATCTCAGTGTTAAATTGCTATGCAACTACATACGATCATAACAAATTATGTTAAAAATAAGAAATGTATTTTAACATGCTCTTTTGTGAAATACGTAATTAAATTCCCTTCTGTGTCCAGAACATTCAAACACTTCTTGTACTTAATGATAATGGTCCAAGAGCCTTCCTGTGAATGTTAGGGTCCTGGGTAGATATTTTTTAACTGACTGTATAATGAAGTATTCAGCTATTCATTCTGAATATTTGATAGAAAACCAATTAATGCCAAACAGCTTTTGGTAAATGTCTGAATTGAAATGACTTCAGTCGACCCAGGCTTACATTTTAATGAAGGCTAAGGTGTGTCAGAGGATTTTTCTACATATCACGTAGACTTCTTCTTTCTGCAAAGTTTCCAAATACGTGGTCCTCAGATCACAAGGCTGACTGATCTGTTTTATATTCCTATTATATACGTGCTTTATAGTTAATAGATCCAAAGCCTCTTCTCCTTCTTCAGAATCAGAATTTTTTAAGAGTAGAGCCTGGGAAATTTCACTTCAAACATGTTCCCAAGCTGATTCTTATAAACTAAAGTGGATTTTAGTCTTCTCTTTATCAAAAATAACTTCCTTTTTTTTTAATTGATCAGAGATGATTAAAGAGTTTAGTATTTTAAAACAGTATATAAATAATTCAGATTTAAATTCTTTACTGTAGTGGTGTGATTGACTTAAAACTCGGAACTTCCTTTAAAAATGATTAATTTAATTTTCTATCCTTTTCTCTTATGTCATCTTTCTTTTGGCAGGATGTCAGTTGGCCATGAAATGGCCCCAGAGCAGGCACAATAAGAAGCCACAAAGAATCTGCATTAATTTTTATTATATAATGCATAGATAATTCTTTATGATTTATATTCAATGGCTTCTGAGAAGACTTGAGTTGGCTTACAGAAGGAAATTAATATAAAATAGGACCAGCACAGATAAAAATAGAAGGAGACCATTTAAAGGGATTAGAGGCACCTGGGAGGCATTAATTCTAACAGCTGGGAAGTGTCCTGATAGCTAAAACCCAAATGGAAGCATGTTGGTTTATACATTTTTCATCTTGGATATAGAAAGCAGATACAATTTTCAGAAGAGGCAAACTTTTTCTTAGAACTAAGCAAGGGATGAATGTGTGCTAAATAGTGATAGATACTGTGGAACAGAGAAAACAAGGGCTGTTTTCCAAAGGCTATAAGAAAAACAGTTGTGGCTGGCGCGGTGGCTCACGCCTGTAATCCTAGCACTCTGGGAGACCGAGGCTGGCGGATCGCTCAAGGTCAGGAGTTCGAAACCAGCCTGAGCAAGAGTGAGGCCCCGTCTCTACTAATAATAGAAATAAATTAATTGGCCAACTAAATATATATAGAAAAAAATTAGCCGGGCATGGTGGCGCATGCCTGTACTCCCAGCTACTCGGGAGGCTGAGGCTGAAGGATCGCTTGAGCCCAGGAGTTTGAGGTTTCTGTGAGCTAGGCTGACGCCACGGCACTCTAGCCCAGGCAAAACAGTGAGACTCTTTCTCAAAAAAAAAAAAAAAGAAAAGAAAAGAAAAAGAAAAACAGTTGTGAAAACTATTCTTGTAGACTCGGAGGGCATTTTTAAAAATATAACCATGAAAAACACTTTTATTTGGGCTGACACCTTATAATTATAGTAAATATTTAGTGTTTATCATGCCCCTGTGTATGTTATTTTACTTAATCTTATCAACAACCCAAGAATATATGTAATATTGTTCTCCCTGTTTTATAGTTGGAAAACCTTAGGTGTGTGTAGGCAGGCTAAATAATTTATGAGTTCCTCAGGTTAGCAAGTGGCATTCTGACTGTAGAGACTGTATTACACTCTACACACTACATACTTGTCAGATTTTTCTGAGTGCTTTCTGATGACGTGAACTAAAATAACAAATTACACATATTAGAGAATAGGGATGAATAGAGAGTGTTTACATTATCACAGTCTCTCTCATTTTCCAGGCCAAGACGAGTGTCTTCAGCACTTTCTGAATGCAATACCGCTAGATTAAGCCTATAGTATCTAGTGGCTTTGCTTTGACTCTATTTTAAAAAAGAAACATGTCTACTTATGTGTCTTGTCTTGCAACATACATAGCACAAAATGTGTTCAGGATGGATATAAACATCAAGAAGAAAGACAAAGTGGTACTCCTATTGCCAGCTAGACACAGAGCTCACCGTCTTCGGCGTGAATGTGAGTCACAGAATTACCTGAAGGAAGAATGAATAGGTCCTCCATCCATAGACCCATGAATCATATTGAGTAAGCGTATACATAATTGGTTAAAAACCTTAGAGTTCTGCCCTATGTAGCATAGAAGTCAAAGCTTTAACCTGGAAAATCTTAAAGCAGATGTTCCCAGCTGAGTGCCTCATCCATAAAATGACATCAGGCAGTGGTCTACATGGATCATCCAATTTTAAGCTGGGCTGCACCCTGATGGGTCTGCCAGAATGACTTATTCCCCTCGTAGCTGAAAAAATGACCTAGTGACATTGATTTTGTATCTGTATTAAAAAATAGAATAGTTTAATTTGGCATCCAGAAGTTTCCATCCCCTACTATTAGTAACTTGGAACACTGCAACTCCTTATGACCTTTCCACTTCATGATAACATCTGCATATAAGAATATTCTTCCTATAAAAAGGGTAATGATAAATATTGAACTTGAACATGGCACAGGTGGTTTGAGTATTATCATGACGTCACAGAACGCATAAAGAAAATGCCAGATCCTTTAACTATATTCATCATGTTTGGGGGCATCTTAGAAGCTCTTATTTTCCATGCAGTCGCTAGTCTTTATCATCCATTTAATTGACAAGAGCCGTTTTTCAGAACAATGAAAAATGCTTATTGTGCTAGATGTCTTCCGTCTACCCCTCCCAGATCCACCTTCCACCTCCCATATGCCCCAGGAGACCCACATGGACTACGTTCCTTGCCTTCTGGCTTGTGGGTGGTTTTGGCTAATGGGAGGCCATGGTAGGATATTGGAGAGTAGAAAGAGGAAGGGTCAGGATGTTATTCCCTGGTGTCCTCCCTGCTAGATCACCGGATGTTGTCCAGGAGTCCTCCTAACTGTAGGCCACAGCTCCTAACGAAACCCTTTCTGTGCAGCCACCCTCTCTGGGGTCTGGAAACCTCCTCTCCCCACCTTTCAAGCCTAAGCATGGTGATGGTCCCCACTGTCACCAGCCATGCAATGCTGCATCATGCCTGTTGGCTTCCTTGTGGCCTGCTCACTGCCAGACTCCCCTCCATTTACCCACTGAACTGTGCCGTCTCTATACTGCCAGGAGGCTGATTAATACGCACCTGCAAAATAATTGTAAATGAAGCTTAAGACGGAAAATGTCTTTGGAACTTTTAGACTGCTTTGTATTACATTTACATATGGTAAGACCTGGTGTGGAACATTTGTATAGAGGATATTAGGGTAAAATTTATTAGCATGCCATGGAATGCAAATCTGTTATTCTGTCTAAAAGTCAAAACTGTATACTCTCTGACCCTGATCTCTGGGGATGTGTACATATGTGTTTTTGGCTTCCAGAAGCAAAAAACTCTGAGTAACACCATCCGCTAAAAATATAATGTGGAGTCACATATATAATTTAATATTTTTCAGTAACCACATTTAAAAAAGCAAAAGGAAACAAGCAAAATTATTTTTAATAATAATGGATGCATGCATTAATTGCAGTACCTGGTGCATAGTAAAATTTCACATGTATTATCTTTATTGTTGGCTGTTAAAAACCTGAAGTCATCTAGGTAAGTATTACTCAGATGAGGAAACTGAGTCTCAGAACGAATAAGCAGCTCTCCCAGCGTTACAGAGCTCTTAAGCAACAGATCATGGACTCAAACCCAGTTCTTCTGACTCTAAAACCAGAACTAAAGCACTGGAAGTCAGGCATGTGAGCCTTATAGGTTTGACTAGTGGTAGGTAGGTTTGACCTTTAGGGGTTGATAGTGGAATGGAATTTCAGATCTGATATGTACTTGCCTTTACCCTAGGCAGCATCATTGTGAGTTAGTGCCATATGGTGAAAATTGCAGGACTGCAAAGACTTTGTCTTTTAGCAGAGCTGCCACATACCGTTGTAACGGTTGAGTACTGCACGAGTGCTTTTCATATCATAGTCCATGTGGAAGATGCTCCCTTGAGTCGTGCAGTGTACCACTTGTGCAGCCATAGGTAGCAGACCTGAATTCAGGTTGATTTGTGCCAGAAACTGTGTTTACACAAAGTACTAAACTTCCCCATCTTTTTTTCAAGCACCAATGAGGAATGTTTGCTGATGCCATCTCGGAGGCCTTATCTCATCTTGTGATTCTAATGATGGAGCACATCTTTCTCTACTAGCATTACTACTGCATTCTTCATTTTTGTTACCCCCGCTTTGGCAATACACATTAAGAGGCTATATAAAATATATTGCTTTCCAACTCCATGCCTTAGTAGCGCTACTTTTGCTTACTGTCGTAGTTAAATACATATCTTATCAAAGCATTTCTATTTAATTTCATTGATTCTAGGAGACATTCATAAAACAAAAGTAGTTTTAATGTTTCCATGTGTTATTGTCAGAGGACTATGACATTTTCGAAAGTGTTGCATTGCAAACATCATTTAACCTCCTGACTAAAATATATCATTAGTGCATTAAATATTGTGAATGCCATTAGTGGCATCAAGCATACCAAAAGGCTGTATTCATCATGGAGCAATAACGCAATAGCTGTCTAGACACTACATACTTTATTGAAGTGATTCTATTTGCTGACTTCAGGAAAGATAGCTGTATTTAATTTCTTCCAGTCTATAATTTTTATCGTCTTTCCATATTAGGATCTGCGGCTTCATGGGTAAGGTGTTCTGGTGCTATGTAAAACTATTCCTAATCATTTATATTTAGTATTTCCTAATCTTATCCTTTTGTGGATTTTAATTAACATTGATTTTTTTATGGTTGATAATGTCCTTTAATTGAGCAGCAAAGGAGCAGGCCGTATCCAACTAGTACCTGACAGGTTTATAATAAAGAAAATTTAAGTTTTTGCTGAAAATACATCAATTAAAATGGTTTTCCTAGGAGTATATAAAATCTTAGTTAAATTGGTAATTAGAAATGAAACTATGCCACATTTAGTTTGAAGAACCAGTTGGGTAGGGTGAAGGGACACCAAGGCAAAGAATATTTGCTGGAAACTAGAAAGTTAGTGCTTTTGGACGTAAGAAAAGTCCAGACAATTCTATCATGATCTTGAAGCCTGTGATTAAACAAGGTCCTTGTCAGGTAGGTGAAAAATTCTGAAAAAGACATGGAAATCCATTAGCTTTTTGGAAAATGCTGCTCAAGCCACCCGAAACATGCATAGTTCATGTCAGAGATGCTCAAGTCTATTATTAAATGCCCCTTCTTCCCTAGACATGACATTTTCCCTTGCTTTATTTATTCATAATATAGTTCACCTCCTTTTATGGGTTGAATTGTGTCTCCCCAAAAAAGATATGTTGAAGCCCTAACCCAGTATCTCACAATGGGACCTTATTTGGAAATACGGTGGCTGCAGGTGTAATTAGTTAAGATGAGGCCGTACTGGAGTAGGGTAGGCCCCTAATTCATTGTGACTAGTGTCCTTATAAGAAGATATCCACATAAAGACAGAGGGAGAATGCCACGTAATAATGAAGGCAGATACCAGAGTGATGCTAAGTCAGCGAATGCCCAAGTTCACCAGCAAGCCCCCAGAAGAGCTAAGAAGAGGCAAGGAAGGATTCCCCCACCAGTTTCAGAGGGAACATGGCCCTGCCAACACCTGGATTGTAGACTTCCAGTCTTCAGAATTGTGACACAGTATATTTTTGTTGTTTTAAGCTGACTCCATCTGTGAAACTTTGCTGTGGCAGTCCTAGAAAACTAATATACCACCCAGTAAGTGCCAGGTCTTGACCAAGAGTTCATTTCCCTCATGAAACTCACATCATACTTAAAAACACTGTGCTATGATGAACAGTCTATTAACAAAGACTTCCTGGGGAAACAGCACCTAAGTTGAGACTTGAGGGGTTAATGGTAGTTAGCCAAGTGGGAGCAGTAGAAGAAGGAAGCCTGAGAATCAGAAATGGCATGCCCTCTGCAACAGAGAGAAAGGAATTCCAAGTACAGAGTGTGCCGCTGGCAATGGAGAGAAAGCCAGGGAGGGCTCAGATCCTTCTAGACCACATCAGCCATATGAAAGAGTTTGGATTCATCTTGAAGGCAGTGGGGAGCCACAGAGGAGGGGAATGGCAGGATTTGATGAGTGTGTAAGAAAGAGGAGTCTGGCCACAGTTGGTCCAGTGGATGGGAGGAAGGTGAAACTGGACAAGAGGGTGGGTTTTTGCATGTGCAGAGGCTGCATGTTCAAACTTGAGTGCTCATCGCTGCAGTGGGCTCCTGAACCAGGGAGTGAGTGGTGAGGCTAAAAGGACCTCACGGCCCAGAAAGAAGGAGAGAGTCACATAGGAAGGACACTGCCCAGGGCTTCCCACTGTTCAGCCCCAGAACTACAGCTCTGGCTCTGGTGGACAGACTGCTTGGTCTGTGCTTCTGTTTTCTCCTCCAAACCCAGGGCTTTCTCTTTAAAGCTGCTGCTGTCCTCCCTAAGGTTGAGATGCTGCTTTTCTCCTCCACTCCAAAGCATTTCCATTTGCATTTCTGGCCAAACCTGGAGACAAGTGGAGAGAACCCAGGGGAACTCAGTACAGGGATCTTGTTTGTAACATCCCCATTGGAGGCAGACGTTGAATCTACAAGAATATTGATGAGAAGCCTGGGCTGTGGACTCAGGCGCCATCACTTACTAGCTGTGTGCCTTGGAAATGTCATCTAATGTTATTGTGCCTCAGTTTTTTCATCTCCATGGAGGAAAATAAAAGTACCTCCTCCCAGGATTGCTATGAGAGTCAGGCTAGGACTTAATTCTTGCAAAGAACTTAAAGGAGTACTAGCACTTAGTAGGATCCAATTAAATCTGAGCTACTACTATTACAGAACATTTATACCACCCATTCAGCCACGGGGGATCTCAGAATTCATTGCACATAGGCTTGTATGTTTCCCTCTAGGTGGGAAATGTATCTGAATTCAGATTGTGGAAACAAGATAGGAAGAGGAGGAGTTTAGGAAGACCTCTGAAAGAAAAACTAGATGATTGATTTAATGTATGGAAATATAGATAAGGAAGATATGAAAAATGCTAGAGTTTAAAAGGAAACAATTAATTTTTGGGGGGGAGGAAGAAAACCATCTTGTAACAAGGAATTTTTTAAAAAGCATTAGGAGAATAGGCTGTTGTTGGATGGAAATGAGCAAAGAAAGATACTCTGCAAGCAGACAGGGTGCAAATGCAAGCAGCTCTAGCATATTTAGTCATGGACCTTAGACAAAAGAAAGAAAAAGAAACATAGTATGTTTAGCCAGGAGAGAAGAGACTGATTTATGGTGGTGGGCCAACATGAATATATTATAAATAAGTCAACTCTTAGAACCTCTGGTGTAAAAATGTCTGTGTGTGTGTGTGTGTGTGTGTGTATGTATACTTACATGTGCATACCAATTTGTTCATAAGACCACCTGGTAGTATAAAAAATAGATTTCTGTATATCAAGGGAAGGTTTCAAAAGGCAGACTTAGGCTAAATGGAGAACCCATTTCCTATCTAATCTACTTTACTGTAAAAGCCTCCTACCTTATTATGTAATAGTTATGCAAAAAAAATGGAATTGAGTAAAGCAAGAAGAGAGAGACCTCAGTGTTCAGAAAGTCAAGTTTACAGACTGAATACTTATGTTGAAATGTTTTCTATGAGGATGGTAGCCTAATTTATCATATTGGCTGAATGCAAGAGAGAATGTATTTTGTGGAGAACACATCATACCTAGGATTGATGGAGTGCATTTCTCCCACCAGTTTCATGATTTTTTTGGCACTTTCAATAAACACACAAATCCAAAGGGTAATATAACCTATTTAATAAATTGTCACATTTATTCCAACAAAAATATATTTATATTTGTCCCATTTTCATTTCATTTTATACTCTGCATCAGCACAGTTGCCCTAATTGCTTTATAATTTGTATGCATTTTTGCACTTAAAAAATTTGAACTAAGAAACAGTTTTCAAGGGCTAAGTACCAAAGGGTGGGAGTGTGCTAGACTAATGGATCCATGTGTCATCCAGCATCATGTGTAATGCATTTCTGAAGTACAAAATTGCACTCTTGTTCTTTGTTTATTCTGGATCTCAGATAAAACTTGTAAAGAAAACAAATAGTATGAATTTGTGTTCTTAGCCAGAGAAACATAGGCAAATGCATATTCAGAGATACACTGATAGCGGTGTTTCCATGGCAACAAGCAGGATATCATAATATTTAGACCCATCTATTATGCTTTAGTTTATTTCGGGGTATGGTGTTAAAATGACAAAATATATGACTTTATTTTCTTAAGTAACTTTTTACTAGGTGGTTGTTTCTTTCTGGGTTAAATATTTTTAAAGGCTTACTTCATGAAAATTAGCAAGAAATCACATTAAAAGTGTAATTTTAATTCTTCCCTCTAAGTTATAAATTATGTACATTTGCTTGTTTGTGAAATTTTGAAATCAAAATGCATAATATAGTAAGTCTGATCCAGTGTTAAGGTTGGGATATACAGATGTCCCTTGGGATCCATGGGGGATTAGTTTCAGGAGCTCCTGCTGATACCCAAATCCGTGGATGCTCAAGTGCCTGATATAACATGGTACAGTATTTACATGTAACCTAGGCAATACTCCTATATACTTTAAATCATCTGTACATCACTTATAATACTTAGCAATCTGCCTATGGCACTGTGAAGCTGGCTCCCTCCCTTAGTGAGGGAGGTGGGTACTAAATAAATATACCATAAAATATTATATAATGACTTTGAAGAAACGTCAAGCTACATAAAGTCATAGAAAGTAGTAACTAATGGGAGCCAGTTATACCCAAATATGATGCTGTCATTTACATTATGGAAGCTCTATCACATTGATTGTTGCCTTGGATCTTTATGTCAAATACTGAGGGATTCCTCGGGAAATGTTATTCCTAGTGATGGAAAAAGAGGAAACCAAGGCACTGCACGGTTCTGGAATAGTTGGCTAAGTTCGAGAGGACAAAACACCAGACTCTATCTCTCAGCCTCGTAGGCACTTAATAAAATTTGTTGAATAACTGAATTAATGAGTGAAACAATTAACGTACCTAACTATGACTTTCAAATTGGACACAATATCTATTTTAGCTTTCTTAGTGATATTTCTAAAGATTGAAAAGGAGTCAGAAACTTAAATTTTAATTTGGTTATAATGTTCCTCATTTTTTTCTTAGAAATCAGAGGATGTACCATCAGCCTGGCTCTGATATTTAACCAGCAGTTGATTTTAGGCAAAATCTAACCTCTCTTGACCTTGCTTGCTCATGTAAAAATTGGGAATAACAACATCTGTATTGCCCAGCTCACAGAAATCAAGGAAAATGATTTCTACTACTGCCACAAAAATGAAAAAAATGTAGTTTTGACAATAAATCTGAGTTTTTAAAATATACATAAAATATAAGAAGAAACATATCCCAGAGAATAAAGATTTATTTTATTCTTCAGTTTACATTAACTATTCATGTTTTAAACTTTTTAGTATTATAAGTAAAATTAATATCCATAATCAAATGGAGAGACTTGTTTTTTCTTGTTTATTTGTTTTTCTTAGAGCAGGTACATTAAAAGAGCAAACTGTCAATAGCAGAAACATTGTTTTTAATTTTTCTTGGTTGTTTTAGCAAGCCAGCATTATATTTATTTTTTTTTTTTTTTACTTTTTACTAAATGTTGAAGGGGCTTTCATATTTGATATAGTCAGAACAAGTAGTTGAACTGTTATTTGAAAAATTCTTTTTAAAAGGTAATCATTTTTAAAAGGTATATAAATATCATAAACAATATGTTTTTCTTTGAATATGCAACTGTGCACTTTTTGTTTTGTAATGTGCCAATGTGCTTCTTTGAGAAACCTTGGACAGTAGGAGTTCATTGCATTATTTGTATAAACTTGTACACATTATGGATTTTCTGTGATTTCCAATTACTGTTTTTCTTTGCCTTTGAGTTATCATTTAAAAAAAATATTTCTGAAACAATCTGGGTGCAGAAGTAGAATAAATGGATTAAAGACTTTTATTTTATGTTTTCCAAGCTGTTATGATTGTCTTGCTCATACTATTCCATTTATTTTGGCAACAGTTTTGGGGTGAAGAAGGGTGGATTTCCTCCACTGACTTTTTCAAAAGTGTTTAAATTTGTTTTTATATATACAACAAATCCCTTCTTTTTATATGCATATTTCTTAAACTTCTTTGGAATTTCTCTAGTAACTTAATTTCAGTGAAAATGTTACCAGAATAATCAATTTTGCTAGCAAAAAATAACTAATTCAACTAATGGAAGCAGAAGGGCGTGCTAGAGAGCAGCTCCTAGGCAAAAGAACACTCTCTTTGCTCTGGACACCTGATAGTACCATAGAGGGAGTGGGTTTTACTGCTTAAATTGAGGCCATCTGTACTGTATAGGGGCAGTATTAGGTCTGTGGAAGGCAACAAGAGGAGATGGAGAAGGCCCTTACCCTTGGCCTTAGACTTGCTGAGCAGATCGCCCTGAAATGAAATTACTGTAAACATCCAGAATGTTCAGAGAATGATTTCCTCACATAGAAGGAACATTTTTTTTTTTTTTTTGAGACAGAGTCTCACTCCGTTGCCCGGGCTAGAGTGAGTGCCATGGTGTCAGCTTAGCTCACAGCAACCTCAAACTCCTGGGCTCAAGCGATCCTTCTGCCTCAGCCGCCCAAGTAGCTGGGACTACAGGCATGTGCCACCATGCCTGGCTAATTTTTTCTATATATATCTTTAGTTGGCCAATTAATTTCTTTCTTTCTATTTATAGTAGAGACGGGGTCTCACTCTTGCTCAGGCTGGTTTTGAACTCCTGACCTTGAGCGATCCGCC
>CAUYRT010064786.1:0-23913 GCA_963574885.1 Lepilemur ruficaudatus
TATCTGGGAGAGGCCGGGCGCTGTGGCTCACGCCTGTAATCCTAGCACTTTGGGAGGCCGAGGGGGGAGGATCGCTTAAGGTCAGGAGTTCTAAACCAGCCTGAGCAAGAGCGAGACCCCGTCTCTACTAAAAAATAGAAAGAAATTAATTTTCCAACTAGAAATATATAGTAAAAATTAGCCGGGCATGGTGGTGCATGCCTGTAGTCCCAGCTACTCGGGAGGCTGAGGCAGAAGGATTGCTTGAGCCCCGGAGTTTGTGGTTGCTGTGAGCTAGGCTGACGCCACGGCACTCCAGCCTGGGCAACAGAGTGAGACTCTGTCTCAAAAAAAAAAAAAAATTACTTAGTCTAAGGTATTTTGTGATAGCAGCCCAAACGGACTAGGACAAAAACTGTGTGGGGAATCAAAAAGCGATCCCAGCAATATCAAAAGTGCTGATGTCAAGACGCATGAAAGATGTGGAATAAAACTGTTTCCTGAAATACAAATAGGAAAAGACAATTAAAATATTAACTTATATCTGTTTTTAAATAACATACACAATTAATAAATACTTAAGAATGAATTTAATTATTTCTTCCACAAAATTTATTCAAGTTGGCCACAGTCCTTTTTTGTGAACTTTCTCTTTTAGTAAGCAGGGGATTTCTGCATATTAGCAAATAATTCTGGATTTAATGTGGACAGTATTTCATTTAGAACACTATTCCTGAAGAAGGTTGTTGTTATACAAAATTGAAAAATTGTTTCATTACTGAAATTGCTAGACAATGGTGAAGTCTGTATAATTCTATTCTGAAAATTAGATGAATGGCCCCTCTTCCCTGAGAGTGAGAATTAAAAAACATTCCCTTCTTTTGAGCCTGACCAGATACTTCTCTTTCAAAGTACTAAAGATGACCTGTTCCTATCACTTTCCCTCATATTTATTTACCAAAGGCTGTTCTAGTGAAGAAACTCCAAAGTTCAAGAAGGGCGTGAATATTTTTTTTTCTAACAGGATTTATAAACACCCTTTACCTTGATTAAACTGGGCTTTATCAATCATACATTGAAATGTCTTTGCAAAGTAGAGGAGAAGCAGGCATAAATCATCTCTTTGGAACTTGGACTTATCCAAGAACCAAGTTACTTATGATCTCTAAACTCTGTTGTTTATCAAGATACTTTACTAGGACGAATCCTGTGGGGGTGGGGCATAGATGAAACAAGACTGGCCGTGTGTTGAGAACTGTTGAGGTTTGGGTGACCTGCACATGAGGATTCATTATGCTATTTTCTCTACTTTTGCATATGTTGGAAAGTTTCCATAATAAAAATTTGTTTGTTTTTAAAGATTCTCTATTGTGGATAAAGAAAAACGAGCCAGAAAGGTTATTGGTTCAAACGTAGTAAAATAATGTTTAATTTAACAAAGGCTTCATTTGTAAGCTCATATTTGAAGAGCAATAATTAGCATTCCATAAAATAGGGCAATTCATATTTGTTTCCAGGTAAAAACATTTACATATGCTAACTTGGGGAAACCCGAACCCCCTAATAAATAACAGGAAACCCTGGAGAGACATGTCTCTGGGTTTCACGGCAGATCACCAGTTTTGCCCCACAAAGAAATAACATACAAATCCCTGGGGTCAGCTTGGTGAATTAAAGAAAGGTAATGCATTCCAGTGTCTGACAGTTTTCAGATGGAATAAAATGAATTATATCCATTATGAAACCCATTATCAGCTAGAAGGAACTTATTTGTAGTTGCTGAAATAACCAAATGCCAAAGATAAAGGAAATAGAGTTGCCAACTAAAACTGGGAAATAAAGCACAAAATTCTGTCCTTGAATAACCTTTTCAAATAATAGCATGGGTTTTTTATGTGTATATCTGACTACAGATTAAAAGGCATTATAAACACAGACCAAGTTCTAATTTGATGGCTGCTATTAAAAATGGGCACTAGTAAACCACAGGGGAGCCAATCCCCTAATTCGAAGGTGATGTTGGTTGATGTTCAACCTTTGGGAAAACAGTTTTTGAGGACTCCTATAGGGAAAGAAATAAAGAAAGGGAAAAGACATCATGACTGCTACTCTCCAACTACCCTCATTTGGATGCCGGCACCCTGAATTGAAAGGAAAGGAGTTCAAGGAATTGCCTACTCTTTGAGGGAGTAAAGCTGTATGTTCCCATCCATCTAGCCATTCAGAAACAACTCTACTGAGCATCTACACAAGTGAATAAGGCACAGGGGTCCCTGCCCTCAAGCTGCTCACAGCGTGGCAGGGAAGTCAGACACAAGAACAGATAATTGTAATTCAACGTGAGAAGGATCATATCAAGCGTAAAGGCTTACGGGCCCCGTAGAGGGAGTACCACAGTCTGTAAGTGTGATGTGACGGCAGCACCAACTTAGTCATTTGTGACTGAGATAGATAAAGACAGAGGCATGTGTTGTGGGGCTTAAAGAGACTGGCAAACAGTATATTTCCTGTAGAAGGTAGCCATATTTTTGGTAAAGAGATACATAAGAATAATTTCAAAAATCTTTGAAGTTTATAAAAATAAAAACAGAGTTAGTGAGGGCAATTTCTGGTAACTCATGAGGAACACAGCCCTTCTAATTCTAGTTATTCACAAAATGGATGTTTTAAGGAATCATTTTGCTCATGTGGTCATAACATGTCTTTGCTCACTTGCCTAGTTAGATAGTAGCAGGGGTGGAGTTCACTTAAAATAGGGGGTAAAGGAAGAGAAGAGAGAGAAAAAAAGAAACCAGCAGAGTTTTAAATGATACCTTAACTTTTAAAACTATTGGCTAAATTGGAGATATTTAAAGAAGTTGAGAAAAGAATAAAGGGAGGAAAATTAAGCCCTTAATACCAGGTTCGACTGACTGCTGGACTCTCTTTCCCCACATGACAAAGTTCCCCATGCATTGTAAGTTTAAGGGGCTTGTAGGGAGAAAAGACAAAGCAAGGACTCCAGAGCCCTCTTTAAATCAAGAATCAGAAAACATACTTTTGGTGTCCTCCGACTGTCTACAAAAGTTACCCCAGTAAGCAGAGTCTCAAACACCAAATTTCAAATCCCTTTTACAAGCCGAGTCCTCAGAGCTCCAACTTCTACAATGCAGAAAGACTCAGGAACGGGTAATGGGTTCCAGCAGAGTCAAGATGAGGAGACACACTTCTGGTTACTAATGACTATTTACATCCCACAGGCTGTCAAAGGGCAGAAAGAAATGAGGAAGAGCAGGGCAATCAACTGAGGCTCCTTTTGAAAGAGTCTAAGAAAACAAGCATTTCTGTTAGGAGGCAGACAACAGGATCAGAAACAGAAGCTATTCACTTTGGAAACCAATGCCTGGCTGAATTATGAGTGTAAGTAGCATGTAATTTAAATGGAATCTGAAATTTGAACTAAATGTGTTGTAAACACAGGCAGGTTACGATTGAAACATCTGGTCTCACTGAGATATTTCACCTCACCAACAATTAAACTCTTCTGCTCTGTATCATATGATCGCACCCCATTTAACTTGACAGTTGTTGAAATCAGTGCTTTATTTAGTACAATAACCTGGATTTGGGGGGTGGTGAAGAAGAATGACTGGCAAGTAGCCATAGGACACAGTCAAACCAATATAACAGATAGAAATCCTAAAAGGGTCTTGAACCAGTAGACTCAAAAACGATACAATAATAATCTGAAAGCTGATCTGCTAACCAATAGTTATTACTTAAGATATCAGATGAATATATTATCTCTCTGAGAAAGGTTTATTATTCCAGGTTCATAGCAGAGTTTGAGACTAGACTATAAAGGCATTTACAATTGGTAAACATAGTATTTAACAAGTTAAAACCATGCTCTTTGAGGAAGCCCTTTGGGGGCATGATCACCTATTTATTCATTTGTTGGTGTGGATCTATAACTGGCCATACTGACCATTCATTTGGACATGTGTCTTGGGTCTGTTCTTCAAATTCTCACAAGAGGACCACAATACTACTCTCTTCCCAACTAAGAGAGAGATACTTAGACAAGCAGAGTACATCTATTCCTTTAGACAGTCTAAGTTCTGCAAATGCATCAAGCCAAACCATTAGAAAGCCACATACTTCGATTTCATTGCTTTAATCTCTTAAAAAAAAATGCTTTTGCTATTATGTTTTCCTGCTACTAGCCTTCCTTTGTTTTACAAATCAGCTGCAATTCAATACTGTACGTCTTATAAGCATGCTGTTAAGAACTTTGTACACAATATCACACTTCTTTTATGAAAACAATGGGGAACTGTCCCCTCCTGTCTTAGCACAAGGAAAAGCTGGGCTTCTAAAAAACAAATTTGTTACTCTATTTATATGACTGTTGTTAACTGTTTGTGAAATCCTTTTTGCTCTGGCTGTTGGGAGGTTAGAGACAAGTCTGCAGCTCCCCACCAGCAAACGTACAGGATTGTGGGGTTCGTATTATTGTACTCTAAGTCTCATCCTTAGCTTTATTACTTTCCTCCCATTATTTTCCCTTCATGTAATTCATTCAACTTATTTATCTTATCCTTTGTATATGCCTTTCTGTAAGCTACCTCAATGTGCTGATTTTAATCAGCTGCTGTATGTATAGATTTAGATGAAGTAATATACTGCTTTCATTTATGAGAGCCATCACGGAGCAGTATTGCTTACTGGCTTTTGAGTCTCAGAGTCTAACATGTATGCATGGAATAAATTGCTAGCTTTTTTTTTTTTTTTAAAGATACTTATTCCAGGCCACAATGACTCTTTAAGATTTGTTTGAATGGGAAATGGCATATACAGCCAAAAAAGAGAACAAAAACCAAAACCAAAAAAACGGGGCAATATCGTTTTCATTACAGAAGCATAAAGCAGGGCAGATAAAGGCACAGGCCCTAGAATTCGCCTGGGCTGGGCTCTAATCCTGGCTATACCACTGACACACCATCAGGTGTGGACTTTCCTCATCTAGAAAATGGGCCAAATAATAGTATTTAATTAATAACACTGTCATGAGGATTAAATGGAATAATTTATTAAAGTGTTTAGAATACTTCCTGGCACATGGTAAATAGTCAACAAATATCAACTATTAACTAAGTGAGTGAATTCATGCACTTCAGAATCTTTAGGGGAGGGAAGGTCTGATGATTAATCAAAGGTAGAATGAGGAGTGAAAGGTATAGAAGTTAATGAACTGTTCTCATTCAAGGTGTGATTATATAAAGTAACTAGACTGGCTTAACTTCTCGAAGCTAACTTACCACCTGTTAAAAAGTATGATGCATTCCAAGGTCACAGACCCATCCTGAGTGATATACAGGTACCTGCATAAAGCCTTGCACATATTAAGTATCACTACACGTTTACTACTTTAGAGTAAACTTGCTGTATAAAAAGTGTTGTACCCTGCAACAAGGAGAAATATATTGATAGCTTTCAAATAAGGAACTGACAGCTGTAGAAAAGAAGAAAATGATAAATAAAAATTGACCACTGATTAAGCAACTCTGGTCTGTATCTGTGGCTTGGTGAATTTTGAGGTGAACAGAGAACAGACGACACTGACAGAAAATCCTGATGTCCCGATCAACGAGCAAGTCCTTTACAAAATGTACAAACAGCCTCTCTGAATGAAGAATGGAGTAAAGCTAGGAGATCAGGGACCACTAACTAGATGACCTGGGTAAGACATTTAGTTCTTGGAAGGTAGGCATATATCAGCACAATGAGACTGCTGGTCTGAGTGACCCGTTCTTTCTGTTCTACCTCTTACTCCACTAAGAAATTTCCCTGTTGACAGAATAGGTAATTACATCAGGTTGTCAGACTAGCTTTTAGCAGGGCACATGATTTGATTTTTAACTAGCCCGTGATTTAACATTTTAGAGTTATGCTAAGAATACAATGAGTTCCTTTTCTGGGTGGTTGCTGTGCTTGAGCAAGGTCCATTAGTGACAGAGTTTCTATTTAGAGAAACTGACTCAGAACACATGGAATTGACAGCTCTTCCAAACCTATACGTGGAATTTACATTTTCTGGTGCTGACACCTTTTTGGCTCTAGAGAAGACTGAAGAGAAATAACCTGTCTTCCTGCATCCTGGTGTCTTGGGAAGCAGCTAGATGTTCAGCATTCAGCGTAATTTGGATTGGATTTCTTTGGCCATATATATAGATACCCTATTTATGCCCTTTGATGTCCCCTTTCCCAGATTGCTCCCTAAATTTTCCTTTGAGGTCACTAGCACAAATGACCCATTGATTACCAGAGAGGCAGACATTTAATTGCATAATTAAGATGCTGACAAGTGCCTCAGGGGGCAAAATGTAGTGAACAATGACTAGGAAGATTAGGAAAGAGAGAAAATACAACAAAAGAAGACAGTCTTAACTGTTATTATCCTGAAAAGAAATATGCTGTGAAATACAGAGAAGACCAGCACAGCAAGAGCACATGAGTGGGAAAGAGGAAGGAAGATGGTATGTTTTACAGGTGGGGAAACACAAGGGCACTTTGATCCTGGGGTCTGAGCGCGTGCAGAGTTTGCCTGCTGGTGTTCACTCCTCAGCAGGTAAGCCGCTTAAGTACCTTCATCTGATCCAACACCAAGGTCAGCAGCGAAAGGAGTTTTAATAATTAATATACCTTTACTTGTGCTGAGCAGATTTCACTTTTATTTTACATACCCTGGAATTATCTACATTGCACATTGATTTAATTGCAGGTAAATTCCACAGTGTCTCCCCTCCAGCTGAAGTAAACACCACTCTGGAATATCGGTCACCTGGTGATATGAAAAAAAGAAACAGGTTTATAAATTATTCATTTATGTCATAAGACTCAGCATTCAGAAACAATTCAACTGGGAAACCACATGGGCAATTCATTAGCAGCAGGGAACTCTTTCCTTCAATAAATTCCAGGAGAAAATGCTAAAAAAAAAAAAAAAAAAAAAAAATCAATGCTATGATATTGGCTTAACTCAAAGCCTTTGTCTACTCACCATATATTAAAATTGTAGGAATTACATAACAAATCTATTTTTGATCAGACTATAATTAGGAAGAAAAACCCATAAGAACTTTCAATAGGAAATTAATTAAATTAAGAGGGAGCTTAATTTCACAACATATCACCATAATGGTATATAAAATAAAAAAATGATGCACTAAGGAATATCAAGAATGAATTATAAGGATGTTCTCTTTGGCAGCTAACTAGAGAGAAAAGATGGTGGGTGATCAATTTAAAAGGACTAAAAACAGTCAACTAATGCTGTTATGGAATGCTGACCATATGCTGGTTGAGTACATAATCTCTCTGGTACACCAGAGTCTAGAAAAATATAATTTGAAAACCAAGTTAATACAAAATATGTTTCCGAATAAGGGAAGGTATGTGATATACTAGAAAGAGCATGGTTTGGAGTCAGACCTGGGTATAACCAAGTCCTGTCATTTACTAGCTGTGTGACCTTAGGCAACTAACAACTTCTCTGAGCCTTGGTTCCTCATCTGTAAAATGGAGACAACAGTAACTAGCTCAAAGAGTTTAGAGAATTAAATGAGATAATAAGTAATACGTGCTTTAACCAGTATTGCTTCTGTCTCCTTAGTCATTAAAAACTTAATATGAACAAAGTAAAACAAAGTAAATTAATTTTATATTAACTAGAATGCCTAATTGTGCTTTTATTCATAAATTAGCAAATTTATGAATAAAGCTTTATTACAGAAAGTTTTATTTATGATCATGAAGTGTTCTAATGTAATAAACTCTTATCTTTATCAAATGGCTATTATTTGGTTGATTTTGTAAACTGAAATATTTCATTTACATAGAGCTGGTAATGGCTTTACTATTACTTATGGAACAAATATTCAGTGTTGACTATTGAAATATAAACAAGAATATATTTCATGAATTTGTTAATGTTTTTTCCTGGTTAAGATATTAACTAACAGATGTTGGTTAAGCAATAACCAACTGGCCAGAGAAATAAACCAGCCAGAACATGCAACTAACCAGAGTTTAACTTTTCTAATGTTTTCTAAGAGAAGAGACAGAAAAGGAAACCTGTATTGCTGCCTGGGATCAGTATAAGACTCTGCCTAATTTCCTACTATCTGTTACTATATAGAGTAACAATGTTCAAAATAAAGACCAAGACTTGGTAAGATGTAGAAACATCAAAGATCCAATCAGACTTGGTAAGATCTAGAAACATCAAAGACCCAATCAGGGCATCTAGTGCTCTAATAAGTCAGGAAAACACACATGTAAGAGGAATTTTCAACAACAACAACAAAAGGTAAAATCTAAAGAGCTTTAATGTTAATATTCACTTAGTTAAAAATTATAATTATCCACAATTCCTCGTTCCTAATCACTATGGCTAATTAATGGCCTACATACTTACATGTATTAAATATTTCCTCTAGGGTGCATGTTCCTTCTTCCCTGGGAGCTGCAGGGTAACGAGGCTGACTCTAGGCTACAGCGAACTTTGGGTAGTGAATTTGCTGCCAACATTTAGAGCTCTGGAGATTCCACGTAAAATGTGCATTCCTGACCTCTGGGAAGTTCTTGCAACATTTGCGCCCTCATTTCTTCAAAGCCACATTTTGCTGCAGCTGCTTTCTTTAGACAGGGCAGATGTTCCTTAGTGTTCCACAATCACTGTCGCTTCCTACTCTCTTATATCCAGCTGGCTTTACTCACTCATACTATGTGCCCAGCCCGTACACCTTCAAGCTTTGGACCTCTGGACTTTATTTTATTCATCTCTATATTGCCTAGTGATGAGTCAGGTGTGTAGAAGGCTCTTAATATAGTATATGCTATTTGAATGAATCAAAACTCAACAAAAAATTTTTATAATACAATAGATTTCAGGGTTCAATCCAAAAACATGTACTTGTTACTGGACCTAGAAATAAATGGTACAACGAATTTTAAAAAGGGCTTGAAATTTTGGGCAAGGTTGAGAATTTTAGTAGATTTATAGATTCCTTAAAACTGAATAAACTCAATTATTACTTTTTCTTATAATTTTAATAATAAATTCAGACTATTTTACTCCTAGGTAAGTAAATTAAAAGTTAAAGTCTCTTTAGATTTAACAGAAACAGGTTGTGTGATTAGCCACATACTGCTCATCAGTCTAAACTGTGATCATGTCCAATTTTGAATGCGAGGAACCCGCTGAGGGGTTCACGTATGATGCCACTCACTGGGAACGTCGCAGAAAAAGCTGTCCTTGTGGAAGTTCCAGTCAACCTCTCTTTTCTCTCTTTCGTAGTGATCGTCTGACCATCTATCATCCCGATGGCTGAAATGGAACCACAATTTGATCTTCAATAAAGTTCTAGCTATTTCAAAGCATACTAACAGTACTTCCTCAAAGCCACAACCTATTTAGTGCTTGACATTAAGTAGAAAGAATTAATATAAGCAACCAACATTAATTTTCTCATTTCTGAAAAACAAGAAAGAAGAAAACTTCACCTTTTCATCCTACAACAACAAAATCTTAAAAGACAGTGACAAGTTAAACAAATTCAGTGGCAAAAGATGTAGAGCCACATATTTTACAATTAATCTTTTTGTTCAGGCAATATTTATTTTATTTTTTATTTTTTATTTTTTATTTCAGCATATTATGGGGGTACAAATGTTAAGGTTACGTACATTGCCCTTGCCCCCCCTCCCCGCCTCCAGTCAGAGTGTTCAGGCAATATTTTAAGAGGACTTCATTAAGCAATGTTTTGTAAAAAGTTATATAAAAATTTTGTTTTTGAGTTGGATCATTTTTTCATGTTTATTAGCCATCTGTATTTTTTAATTTCATTTTTATTTCTAATTTTGTGGGTGGAGGGAGGTTTTTGTCCCTTCCTGATTTTAAAGAGCTCACTTACTATTTGGGAAAGTCAGCTTTGAATTGTCAAACATTACAGATATTTTTATACTTTTTAACTTGGTTTTTGTTATAAGAATGTGTGTGATTGTTATATGTCCAAGTATAACCATGTTTGCTTTTATGGCTTCTAAGTTTCATGTCATTTTTGGAAAGATATTTATACTGAATCCATAAAACACTTCACTTATGTTAAAAAAAAAAATAAATGATTACCTTTTGGCTTGCTCATCTGCATATTTGAAAGGGTAATTTGCTAACGTTGCTTTGTATCCTGTATTTTTCACCATATTATTCCACGTGACCAGCCTCTGACCTATTGCAGTACCTCTTGGTTCAAAACCCTAAGGCAGAATATCAAAAGCTCCCATTAGTATATTTCATTTCAGGCTAAGTATAGTTATAATAAAAGCTTGGGAAAGTGATGTCAAAGTGATATATAGCTTTCAACAGAAAATACAGCTGTTCCTCACAGCTACTCCAGAGGTGAACTGCATTAAAATAAGATGACTTGACATGATAATGATCACCTATTTACTGTGACAAGACAGTTTGATTCTTTGGTATGTTACATGTTCTCAGAAAAGAGAAAAAACAGCTTATCAGAAGCTTATCTTTCTAATTCATGCCTAAGCATTTAGTGGATACTTATTTTTATCTTATTAAAAATTATGATCAAATTATGTTATGCATTATTAGTGTCTTACAAAGAGTATATCATTATCCTTGATCATATTAAATATTTTCCTCATTATTCTACTCCAGAGGAATGTTAATTTAAAAACAGATCCACTTTCTGTTAATAATACTGAGATTCTTTTAATTTCTTTGCAGGAGAGAAAGGAAACTCAGTCTTAAAAACTTTATGAAAATATTTTTATAGAAGGCAGATTCTCCAATGTATTGCTTTTTAGCTTAAACATGGGGACCAACAAGCAAAATTTCCAGATTTTTGAGGATGGACAAGTTTCTTGACATTTTAAGAACCTGATAATACAGATATAACATGTCCCCACTTTTCAGAAAGAGAGTTGTTGCATACTTTGTGATGGCTGAGAAGGTTTTAAAAGAAATGGGATGCTAAATAACAATGTAACATGTCTTAAAATACTTAATTTTTGGAGATGATTTTAGGCCAAAGAAAACAAATTCTACTGGCTCAATTCTCCTTACCAGCAATGGATCAGAGAAGTCAGGAAGCTCTGGAACTAATACTCCAACCAAGGCACAGACCACGATAAACACAGTGCACATGCCCAAGACCACCACTGGCCAGTCAGCTATCAGGGCTGCATAACTACAAAAGCACAAAGAAGTCACAAACAAGGCCCCTAAGAAGCAACATTTTTGGCATTTAAGAGAGAAATTTGTTAAATTCTCATATTTTTGACCAAGTACAGGTATTTATCAATAAAAAATATAATGGGATTATAAGTATTTGCATGTAATTATAGAAAATTACAAGACCAGGGTCCTCTCATTTTTGTGATAAAGTAGCAGTGATCATATGCTATAATCTATTAAGAGTCAGGATAATACCCACATATGACAAATAACATATTATATCTACATCTATGCCTGCGGAATATGCGTTCTTTCCCAGGCATCCATACTCCATTAGTGGAAAGAAATAAATTTTAAAAGAGGACTCATTCTCCTTGCAGTCTCTTCCTCCTTGCAGTCTCTTCCAGAATTTCTGTTTCTTTAGTTATTCCCTTTCTTTATACCTTTATTCTAACAGTTCTTAAAAAAGAACTCAGTCCATAAAAGGTTCATGTGGTACAAATCTTAAAAGTAACCAAAGCATACACTTGCCATAAACCTGTAAGTTTCCTTCTAGCTAAAACTATAATGAACATATCCACTAGACTGTGAGTTCCACGAAGGCAGAGATTTTATCTGCTTTGTTTAGTGCAGCACCAGTGACTAGAACAGTACCTACTGATTAAATGAACAAACACCCAGGTGCTCATACTCCCCAGTCACTATGGCTTGGCTTTAGTCTCTTCCTACACGTGGGAAACTCCTGTCTGTTACCAAATCCTACCATCAGGCCCTTTCTTCCAGATGCCCTTCCCACACCCTCATTCACTGCCTTTGATTGAAAGATCTGTTTCTGTATCCCTTCCATAAGGTCCTGGACCATGAGTTATTATCTTGACACTTCCAGGTCTTTATATGAACTGAGTGCCCAATAGAAGTTGACTAAATTGAACGTTTTCTAAAATTCAAAATGCATCATGCAAACTTCCAGTTCCTTGAATCTTTATTAGAAGAAGAAGAAAAACAAAATAAAACATTTAACTTGTAGTAACTCTGTAATCCTCAACAATGCTAGTTCATTTGACTTCGGGCAGTGGCTATTTCTGGATTATTTGAAATAGGCTTCTTACTCATATATTTGTGAGTTATTTCTCCAAAATCACGCTAACAGTTACAAATAAAACTGGTGGCTCTAAGTGTCATTCTGAAAAAAGCTCCTATATGTCTTTAAGAATAGATTGCTAATTTTTATATTCTTATCTCTTAATTTTATAGATCTGGCTTTGTGGAAACATTTACTTCAAATTACAATTTTAACAAGGAAATTAAAATATAACATAATTATGCTTTAAGGAAGCATTTGCACAGGTATTTTTCACTACTGTTCTTTTAAAGTAATCTTACTCAAATAAATAACTAAAAGCTTGCACTTACTCAGAGTACCAGCTGGTCTTGTGCTTTACATAGACTATCAGTTCATTTAACTCTCATGATCACCTTATGAGGTGAAACTGAGGCACAGACAGGTTAAGGAACTCATTCAAAGTCACAAAACTAGGAACCTGGGTAGTCTGGGTCTAGAGTCTGGCCTCTTAACTTCTATGCTATCATCTCTCTCTTCAAGCACAAAAGGCATTAGGAATAAGTAAACTTGCCACAAATGTTTGCTTTCCCAAATTCACAATTAAAAATTCATAGCCCCACTAATAGTTAACTTCCCTATGCAAAATCACATAGATCCATAGGATTCCCAGTTTGAACATTATTTACTAGACTGCACATTCTGGACTTAAAAACTCATTAAGGCAAAATTATATGCTATATAAAATAGAATAACCGTTTAGAATAATTCTGAATGTAATAAAAATATATAAGTGACAATATGCTGGCTGTGGTTGTTCAAATGTAAACATCAAGTGGCCAGAAGCTTTTACACTTCTAGAACACACCCAGTGCAAAAAAATATTCTCCTTATTTTATTTCCTCCTCCACCAAATGCAAACTAAGATGAAAGTAACTGGTTTTGAAGCAATAAAGCCCTTTGTCTCAATAGCATGATTCAGTTCATTGCTTCAGACTTAAAAAGGATCCTTTACATTTTAGATCTTTAAAATATCCGCTCTGTGAAATGAAAATGGCCCCCGGCTTATACAATTATTCATTACATGTTATTTTAAATGGATCCATTTTCTTTCAAATGAATCAGAGGTTATGTATTTTTACCTACAAACATGTTATTAATAGAGGGCAGTGGGCCCCAAATTGCTTAGTTTTCATTCTGTGGTTTAATTTACACATATAATGACTTTTTGTTTTGTGTTCTTGAAAAATCTGCACACACGTGTATAGCAACCTTAAAAACCTCGTTCAATAATTGCTTTTCTTCCCTTTGAAAACATTTGGCTTTGATTTTACAGCACTGCTATACACCATATATGTGCACTGACTACATATGGAAACTTTATGGCATTAGTGATTGCAGCACATTTCTTCCAAACATGTTGAACCTTACTATATTACCATTCCACTTCCTCACACAGCAGATGTTTCACATGCTAGCGTTTTCTAGAGACAACTGTTCACATTTAAGAAATGGCATCACCGTCCTGAGCACATAAAGCACCATGGGGGAAAGCCCAACTATTCTGAGTAAATTTTACTCAGACAAGCGTTTCTCCCAACCACCACGAAACCGCTGAGGCTGCTTCTGCTCCTCCTGCTATCTATGCTAAGATGTCATACAGCTACGGGCACCGCATGGAAAACAAAGTTTCATGTACAATATGGAATCCAGACGATGGTTGTAATATCAAGATAAAAATCTAATAAAGTAGGAAAATTGGAGAAGGAAATTAAAAATGGCCTATAAATCTCCCTACTATATTTTTTCAGCTAATTTCACTCCTGGTGAGTCTAGGTTCAAGGTATACATAATCTAAGTTTAAAGAATAAAGTACTTGTACATTATTTTCTTTGAAAGTAAACCATGTGCATTAGAAGAATGTTCAAAAGGACCATTACTTTTACTATAATATATTCTTCTGCATATCAAATAATACTAGTCTTCTCTAATTTTGAAAATCTTCAGACAACACCACAATATAATTGTAAATGCAGTCTGCCTCTGAACACTTTCTAGTCAATGACCAGGTGACAGACAGTTTTCCCTGAGGCCCTACTGCTATACCAGAGGCTGAGGTTAGGGTCCACAGTTCTATCTGGGGTACTGCTGCATAGAAGTTCACCTCATCTTCTTAATAGGTTAAGTCTCAAACAGTACACAGATAGGAAGGACTCGCCTTCTTTTCAAAGGTGAGGGAACAGACGTGGCAGGGTGAATGAGATGTGTTCTTGGGTGAACTGTGGGTTTGAGTAGTGGGCGTGCTGCCTGGCACCTGGTCCAGGTTGTTACTGCCATGCTGCAGTTTTCACTGGTATCCAGTGGGAAGTCCCTCAAATACACTCATAGATTCTCAGCCACCTTATTATTGAGTTTATCCTGGAAACAGATCAGAAGTAACTGTTTAAACAAACAAAGTGTGGTACGGGGCCAACTTACTCTCAAGTGACATTAAATGGGGGTTTGTTTTAAATGTGTCATCTATATTACAATAACACTCCCCCAACAGTAAATTTTCCTCTCTTAGCTTACAAAGATTTTTTTCTCTTGTTTTTTGCTGCCATTCTCAAAACATTCTCTTCTTTTTTCCCTTCCCTCTGGGCAGAAACCATGCCTCAGAAAGTATAAGTGTCCCAGACAGAGGCCTCCTTTTCCTGACCAACAACCCAATCCGTAAGCCCCTATAGCTTGGCTTCTGGCTTTTGCTCTCATGACGCTTCTGAACTGCCAAAATCAACTAATTATTCTTGGTTTTCATCTTCCTTGAGCTGAGCAATATCGAACAGTTAGCTATCCCTTTCTTCCTAAAAAAACCTTTCTCCCTTGGTTTATTCCCTTTTATTTCCCTTGATAACTCTGCCTTATTTCTCCTGCCCCTTAAAGGCAAACATTCCAAAATGTTATTAATAACAACTTTTTTAGTGGAATCAACTATCAACTTAGTGGGAAGAATGAAGTTTGAAAAATTTCACCATTAAAAAAAAAAGGATACAGAACCCTTTCTGTCTTGTGAAGTAACAAATTCACTCAGCAAATAAGCATGAAATAGTAAGGATGTGCAGCATTCTCGGAATACAAAAATGGCAGACATGGATCTTGTTCTCAAGGAATTTGCACTCGAATACAGAAAATCAGACAGGTATACAAATATCTACAAAACTATGTAAAAAGAAATATATTTTTTAAGAGGAGTATAGATGCAGTGTTTTGTGATGTCAATGAAGGAAGAGATTATTTCCAGCCATGGTGGCAAAAGGGAAACAGGAAAGACTTTTTTGAATAAGTTATATTTATATGTATATACACTGAAAGAAGAAATTAGAACTTTTTTATAATACCAATCTAATAACAGAGAAACATATATATAAATCTTTTTAAAATATAAAATTTTTTTGTTAGTTGAGAAAGCCACAGTATTTCTAGAAAAGTAGAAATTCATTTTCTTAATATGCCATATTCACTTGCATACCTCTTCCCTTTATCTTTTTCAAATTTTTTTTTTCCCAGCTAAAATGGAAGAAGGGGAACTGGACAAACAAAATGTGATATATACATTCAATGGAACATTCAAATACATTCAATGGAACATTATTCAGCCTTATAAAGGAAGAAAATTCTCATACCTGGTACAACATGGAACTTTGAAGACATGAAATAAGCCAGTATTTCATGAAGCTACATGAAATAAGCCAGTAACAAAAGGGTGAATACTATATGATTCTATTATACTAATATGAGGTAATTTAGAGTGGGCCAATTCACAGGTAGAATGGTGGTTGCCAGGGCCTGGGGTGGGGGGGAATTGGACAGTTATTGTTTAATGGGTACAGAGTTTCAATTTTATGAGACGAAAAAAGTTCTAAAAAGGATGGTGGTGATCACCAACAATATGAATGCCACGGGACTGGGCTTTTAAAAATGGTTAAAATGGCAATTTTTATATTATGTATATTTGACCACAATTTAAAAAATAATTTTTTAAGTAGAAAAAGTTTTTTAATTAAAATTTATGCAGTAATTTTACTCCAAAGAGATGATAACTCTCTTGAGGCAGGCTTTAGAGTTAGAAGCATCTGAGCTTCTTTGGCAACTGAATTTCAAAGATCACTTAGAATTTCTTAAGTGTAATGACACTATATTTGAAACTATAATGTGTAAGGACAATTGATGACACAATTCTTTTTTTCAGGACTCTTATCCATTTAAAATTTTCTCTACTGAAAAGATAAGTCTTAAAAATCTCCACATAAAAGAATACCTCCACTGGTAACTTTTTAGAAAGAAAAACAGATAACCTATCTAAAATAAACTGCCATGAATTCAAGTCATGGTAGTTAGCAGAACAGGAAGGAATGCAAAATAATTAGACAAATATAAATGATTAGACACAAATAGAATTTAACGGCTAAAACTCTGTCTTGAGATTAAAACCACTTTTGGAGATGTGGATTCCTCAAGCAGTCAAATCCTAGAAAATTTATTTTTTCCCTCATAAAAATATGAATGAGAAAAGTGGAAAGATCGGCAAAATGTGGAGAAGACACTAGAAGGGGGAACCATGCAGATAAATTTATTATTTAATAAGATGACTAAGATTACTTTACCTTTTTGGCAACTTGAAAGGTCTGGATGGTCTGGAAAAAAAAGCAAAGGGAAAATGATCAAAACCAGCATCACAACATAAACAAAGGCTTTACATATGTATTGAACATTTTACTCATTACCTCTCCTATGAAGAATGCTGGAAGGGTTAAAAAAAAAAAGACAATCTATTTGAGAGATTTTAAATACATGGATTAACAATGAATGTTGGCCACTAGCAGAGAGAGCTCAAGTGGCTCGTCAGGAGGTAGAACCTTCCCAGACTCCGTATCACGACCTCTCCTGATGGAGTCACAGTCATACCGCACAATGTATGCGACCCTGAGAACCACAGCCACCAGACCCACTCATCTCTCTCACAACAGGAATCCACATTCCTATGTCTCCAATACTAAGTTGCTTCCTTACTTCACAGGCATCCCTCTACACTTTTTTTTTTTTAAAATAGGACATCAATACCTTCTTGTACTAGAAATATTCTATTCCCTCTTCAAGATACCAGCTGCTCCTCTGTTTTTCATTTTCTTAAATCTAACTTCACAATCTATCTTAACAAGTATAAGCCTATATTTCCAATCAGCTATTCCCCATACTCTGTTATTGTTCCCTCTCGTCCTTCGTACCCTGACTTCTGATACAGGATAAGCTTGCTTAGACTCCAAACGCAGCTTCAACATCCAAACTCTTTATTCCTACCAGCTTATTTTTTTCCTATTTACTGGTACATGGTAAGCACTTAGTAAATATTTAGTGAACAAACAAAAAACCCTACTCACTTTTCACAGAGGTTCTCAATAATTCCCAAGTATAGTGGTTATCATAGTGTGGTCTGAAGATCCCTGGGGGTTCTGTGGGAGCCTCCCTGTTCCAACTATGTATCTGTACAAGGCCAGATTTTCTTCATATACTTCATATATTTCAACCAGACAACACATTGCAATAGAGTGCAGAAACAAATGTGAGAATCCTACTATCTTCAAGTAAGTCACATATTGAAGAGATGTGCAAAAATGTGAAACTAAACTTTTTGTTTTGGAAAATATAATTATTTTTCATGAAAAATGTTATTTATGTTAACATGTAGTAGGCTTACTATTTTTTAATGAGTTAAATAATTTAAAATTTCTTGGTTTCAATTCCAGTATGGTACATTTCAGCTAAAACTCACATAAACAAAAGCTCTTTGGAGGTTCTCAATAATTTGTGAAAGTGTAAAGGGGTCGTGAGACCAAAAAGTATGTGCACCACTACGCTAATATATGCAGGGTATGTAAATATTTGCTGACTGAATAAACAGATTCCCTAGCTCTGCACCCTCTCCCAACAGGAAATCTTCCACCAGGCTGTACCATACTCAGAGGAAACAAAATGAAATGTAAAATCTGTCCTCTAATCTTTCTATTTCAAACTACTACTCTTCTAATGGTTGGAACCCTACCTTGGAATTTCTTGAAGATCTTTCTTATTTTCCCTCTCCATTTACATTTCTTACTAAAATACATGTATTCATTCTTTAAAAAATATTTATCTAATTCCTAAAATAGGAATGAATGAGACAGGATTCCAAACTTCATGAAGCTCACATTCTAGAATGAGCTCTATGTTGATATGAAAGATACATGTGTTCCAAATTTCATGCTTTATTTACATGTCCTCATTATGGACTCTAAGCTCATTAAAAATATTAAAATCAAGGAAATGGAATAATCTCAGAGATCGCAAACACTGAATTTTAGAGGATATTTATTTCAATTCCATTCCAGCCCCATTCTTAGAGATGGGCCTCAGGGTCTTTAGTAGCAGAGCTGCAGTGAGAACTCAAGTCTCTTGATGCCTAATTTGCTGCTCTTTGTCCTGTGAGTGTTTGTCTGTAAAACCAATGGGGGAAAAACCCATAAGGACAATTATAAAGAATTAATCTCTTACATAGGAAAAGAAATATCTTTTCTTTTGGGAGATGTGAAACTTAAAGTTTGAGTTTGCGATAAGAACAACATGAGAGAACTTGTTGCTTTATGAACAAATATGACACTGAATATTTGCAGTATTACTAAACAATATAAAAAATGGAATTTTTTTTTTAAGAGACAGGGTCTCGCTTTGTCACCAGGCTGGCTAGAGTGCAGTGGCATGATCATAGCTTACTGCTGCCTCCAATACCTCAGCTCAATTGATCCTCCCAGCTCAGCCTCCCAAGCAGCTGGAATTAAAGGCATGAGTTACCATGCCTGGCTGCATTCTTTTTATATATGTACAAATAAAGATAATTCATTTTTTAAATCTAAAAAAATATTAAATGCATAATGAGGAACCATGTCTTATTTGTGATCATATCTCCATAAACTAGTATAATGTATGGTCCTTTGTGGATGTCAGATTAGTGCCTATATTAATGAATGGGCATCTTTCATTACTTTTCTTACGCTCCACAGCTTTGAAATCAGTATACAACGATTAAAAAAGCAAGAAGCTAGGGACATAAATATTAACACAGGTAAATTTAGTTTTACTTTTGGTTTTTCTCTCTCTCTTTCAAACACATATACACATACACACGTTGTTACTTTAGCCCATTCCTATCTGTCAATCCTAAACTCCTTTACCATTTTATTAAACTTTGTTAAGTTTTTCTTTGTGCCTTTGAATCCTACAGCAGAGACCCTCTGATTCAATGCCGCAGGAACCATTAGTTTGACAGTCAGAAAGGTTAATTAAAGTGAAAAAAATTTTAAATTACTATAGACATTCCTTAAATATCTAATAGCAACTTATACACAAATGCCAACCTTTTCTTATATAAACCATACCCATGCTGCATTATCTATAATTTCCAGTTTTTGAGGACCTAGGATACTTGTGAGTATTCTGGGTATACTAACTACAATATATATCTAAATTTTGATGATTTTCCCCAAATCTTATATAGCTGTTTCTTCCATGCCTAATTCAATAGTAATTTTTTATAGCAATTAACCTTTATCTAGTTAAAGGCTACAATTTTCTTTTCAGAAAGACAACTTTTTCTTTTAGCACCTATACATTAACATAAATGGATTGTTAAAAATTTAATCAGATAATTACAAAACAAGCTGCATAGGCACACACAGGTTTCGTAAGCACATTTGTCCAGTGCTGGGAGCAGAAGTGCATGGACGTAAGTGACAGCAGTCTGCTAACCGGGAGCATCAGGCCATCCCAGCGTGCACAGAGGAGTGGAGCACACTGGCAGCTCCAGCTGGCGAAGGACCCAGCAGCGAGCGTTACACAAAGTGGGCTTCCGATCAAAATGTCCACTCTTGAAGAAGCCATAAAGCACATTTAGTTTTTTGTGTAAAATCTACAAAAGAACCCCTGTATTTTCCAATATAATTACATATTGATTTTTCATGTAATAGTTTTATTAAGATGTAGTTCACATACCATACAATTCATCTATTTAAACTATGCAATTCAATGGTTTTTAATACTTTCACAAGCTGTGCAACCATCACCACAAACATACACTGATTTTAAAAGAATATAATGTCTGTATACCACTGATAAGTTATTAATGAGCTATGAAAGAAAACTTAATTTTCTGGAGAGGGAGAATAAAGCACTGAACAAGGAAGCAAATCATTTGTACACAAAACCTTAATTTTTCACTCTCAGTTTTCTAGTTACACATCTTTAAAAGTACATCTTGAATTTGCACAAAGGAGTTAAGAGACTTTGGTATCTTTAGATGTAAAATGATCCCTACAGCTACAATTCTGGAATACAGCATACTAAGTATTTGCAAAGAAACAGTATTTTGTTATGTACATTTTGGGTTTAACAAATGTAAACATTCTCTTTCCTCCTACTCACCCATACTAACTTTTTACTTTAACTGAGGAATTCATGGATCTATGACTAGTTTACTCCCTAGAGACAGAAACAACTACAGATTCAACATAGTCTTTCTGCCTGAGTAGAGATTTCATTTTATGTTAAATTTGAGACAATAAGTAGAGGCTGTCAACATATGTTGAAAAAGAAAAATTGAGATTACCACAAAGAAATCTCCCAGGAAAACCTCTGAAGTTTCTATACTAATGGACATGAGAAACACATGTTGGAAACACCCAACCCACAATACAGGCAAACACGAAACCTGTTTGATTGACACTGTTGCCTTCTTTAATTCTGCTTTTGCAATCTCCTACCAGAAAACATCTGTGGAAAGAGAAGAGCAAGGGAATCTACCATACACATTCATACATCAAAAGTAGTTTTCCTCCATTTGTAAAATCTTTCAGATTTGCTACTTTTAGTATCTATCTTATAAAACCTGAAGGATGATTTTTCACCCTAGCTTCAGTGTCTCATGATGATAAACAACTAGTAAAAACAAACAAACCTAACCTCTAGAGAGAGAAACTATCTTTTGTCAGCGTTCATGCACCTTTTAACACCATATGGCCAAAACACATGCCAGCCAAACAAACAAACAAACAAACAAACCCAACCAAGCAATAATAATCTTAAGTGGGAACATTTGCCTGTTCTTTGATTAGGCTTTCAGCCTTTTTTTTTTTTTTTTTGCTGAGAAAAAGCCCAAGGAAAGATGACATTTGCATATCCCACAACACACTCCCACAGGCTGTGGCACAGATGAATTTGGGTTGTGTACAATTCCCAGACAGTCAGCCAGCTCCATTCACTCTCTCCCACTCAAGAAAGCATTTTTGTATGCAAGTGGGTGACAGTGACATTATTTTAGGGCTAAGCTCAAATCAGCTACTCATAATTAGTAATAAAGTGCCCTAACTGTAATAGCATTTGACAACCTTGGCCCCAATGCTCTGATGACCAGAGAACTGTGGTATGTGCATATATATCGGTCAAGAGGACAATTAATGGTGTTGTAAAGTTCTCAGGAGTAGGGAGGGTGGGAGGTACAGAGGGGAGTAATCAAGACTATGGGACTTTGGGTAGATACAGAGGCAAGGGAAATTTTTTAAAAAGGTGATAGAAAAAAAAGTATGGGAGGGGAAAAGTTAATAAGCAGAAAAAAATGTGAAAAAATTATAAATCATCTGAGTTTCTTGTTTCCTTCACCTTTTCTCTCTCTTTTAATGATTTTTGGGAAGAGAAAGGGAGATTATAGGGTAAAGGAAATGAGAATACTAAAACATGAGAACTTCCTATCAATCTAGAGAATTCTATTTTGGACATAGCTACAGAATTAATACCACAACTTAAAAAGGGACAGTATCAGCTTCATAAATTCCAACTAGCTCTTCCTAGCACTCAGGAAAATCATACTTTGAAAACACGAAAAAAAATAGTTTTGTATATTCCTGAATTAACATGCTATGAAGGAGATATACTTTCAGCTTTGTGATAGTAACGAAATTTAAGCAAGAAAGTGCTTAAAGTAGCACATTTTAGCCTCAACTATTATACTGGATTGTATCATACTGTCTTTTTGTAAGAGGATATTCTGCAAGTAATAACTTCAGTTCAGTGCTGGTATGTTAGGAAGAAAGTATCTGAAAATAAAGAATCCACACTTTGATAAGCATTCTTTAAAAGATTTCCAACAAAAACAAAGCCATTCTTCATCATTAAGTATTTCCATGAATCATCACTGGCACACTTGGGTTCTATCGTGAAGATGAAACAGATACCCTGTAGACAAGCTAAGCTTGGCCTCTAACCCATTTTTCATGCACCAGAGCTAAATTTTTATGGTCTGTGTCAAGTGATTTGAAGGATAACAATAACCACAACTACTTGCGTAATGCATTTCCTGAATGTTTTAAGAGATGTCGACTCAAAAGTGTTGGTCATCTTGATATCCAGAACTGTTATAACTGAATTGAGTGCCAACTACTATACAAAATAAACTGGGAGGCAGGAGGCCAAGGTGGGGAGTAGGGGACTAACATTTGAAGAGCACTTTATAAATGTTAAAAAAGAAATTTAGCATATGTTGAGTAAATGTTTTGAGTATGAAGAAAATATTTTTTTCTCTTTAAGAGAACTTAGAAATCAAAACATGTGAGGTTAAAGTCCAGGCCCTGAAACTTACTAGATAATGATTTTGAGCAAGTCCTTTTAATTACTCAGAATTTGTGAGAAAGGGATAATACTTTAAAATACAGAAAGCTGGTATGGGTAATAGTTTTCTATAAACTTCCGAGGATTATCCAAAAGAGAATAGGTACTACTACTACTACTACTACTACTACTTTTTCATCTGGAAATGGCATTCAGGCATCAGTTAAGAAGTGATGCACAAGACTCGTGCAGAGTAAAGCATAATTTCCCTTTAATGCATAAGCACTGTGTACCTTTATGATCTGCTTTACAAGATTCAAATGATATTTGCTACTAGCTGAATATAAAATAAAATTTGATGGCATCACATACCCACAAGCCTAATTCGAGTAAGATATTGTTAGAACTGTGAAAAATCCTAAAAGTCATCCCATTTAACACCCTCATGAAACACAGGAGAAAAAGGTCCAAGATCACAAAGCAAGTCAACAGCAGAGACAGGTCTACAGTCCAAATTTCTTTACTGGATCCTGTGCTCTATTGGCCACACCCTGAAAAAAGAGCAGCTAAACCCTGATGCAGGCTATGAGATGTTGCTTGTGGACTAAAAACAGAAAGGAGGGCACAGCGGGAAATCTTCTTACTTAAGAGCAAATGGTACAAGTGCATGAGAGGGCATATATGCAAAGATGTTCACTTAGGGCCGGGCGTGGTGGCTCACGCCTGTAATCCTAGCACTCTGGGAGGCCGAGGCAGGATGATTGTTTGAGCTCAGGAGTTTGAGACCAGCCTGAGCAAGAGCAAGACCCTGTCTCTACTAAAAAGAGAAAGAAATTACTTGGACAGCTAAATATATACATAAAAAACTAGCCAGGCATGGTGGTGCATGCCTGTAGTCCCAGCTACTCGGGAGGCTGAGGCAGGAGGATCGCTTGAGCCCAGGAGTTTGAGGTTGCTGTGAGCTAGG